>ML790762.1:430002-451811 GCA_009831015.1 Picea engelmannii | reverse complement strand
GATGTTGTGGGTAAAGTTAATTTTAATTATATAAAAACTTGGATGTTGTAGGTAACCTTAATTTTGATTATATAAATTTATGTGGTTCTAAAAACTAATAGTGTTTTTGTTATAAAAATGTTTTGTTTTTGTTGTATAAAAATTTCGAACAATATTTATCAAAAATAATACCATCTAAAAATCCAAAATATAATACATTTAGAGTAAATCATATAAAATAATGAAATGATAAAAAATAAAATAATCAAATGATAAAAAAATTGATAAAAAAAAAATCCAAAACCTAAAACAAACCTTGTCATATAAAATTTGGAGGGGACAAGTGTAGACTAAAATCAGATAATGTATTATGTTTGAAGATTTTTGGCACTTGTCATAAAAAGAATTATCAAGGGTATTTATTAATTGTGTGCAATTATAGGAGAGATTGAAAGATTAGTTGTTGGTTTAATTAATTTTGAGCTTCCAACTCTTGCGCCGGAATCAAATTGATCAGACCAAATGGTACATCTCCATATCATTTCAAATCGACAGCATGAGTATGCGTTTGTAGTCACCACACAAACCTTGTCACATCAATTAATGACCTATGGAACTATTCCCTTTGGAACTATGACCTATGGAACTACGCCCTCTAGAACTACGCCTCTAGAACTATGACCTCTGGAACTACGCCCTCTAGAACTACGCCCTCTAGAACTATGACTTGTGGAACTACGCCCTTTGGAACTACGCCTTATGGAACTATGACCTGTGGAACTACGCCCTCTGGGACTATGCCCCTGGAACTATTCCCTCTGGAACTACGCCTCTGGAACTACGCCCTCTGGAACTATGCCCTCTGGAACTACGCCTCTGGAACTATGACCTCTGGAACTACACCCTCTGGAACTAAGACCTTTGGAACTAAGACCTCTGGAAATACGCCCTCTGGAACTATGCCCTCTGGAACTACGCCCTCTGGAACTAAGTCCTTTGGAACTATGACCTATGGAACTACGCCCTCTGGAACTACGCCCTCTAGAACTAGGCCACTAAAACTACGCCCTTTGGAATTACGCCCTATGGAACTATGACCTGTGGAACTATGCCCTCTGGAACTACGCCCTTGGAACTATTCCCTCTGGAACTATGACCTGTGGAACTATGCCCTCTGGAACTACGCCCCTGGAACTACGCCTCTGGAACTACGCCTCTGGAACTACGCCTCTAGAACTATGCCTCTGGAAATATGACCTATGGAACTATGCCCTCTGGAACTATTCCTCTAGAACTATGACCTCTGGAACTATGCCCTCTGGAACTACGCCCTCTGGAACTAAGCCCTCTGGAACTAAGACCTCTGGAACAACGCCCTCTGGAACTATGCCCTCTGGAACTATGCCTCTGGAACTATGCCTCTGGAACTACACCTCTAGAACTACGCCTCTGGAAATATGACCTCTGGAACTATGCCCTCTGGAACTACGCCTCTGGAACTATGACCTCTGGAACTATGCCCTCTGGAACTACGCCCTCTGGAACTAAGACCTCTGGAACTACGCCCTCTGGAACTATTCCCTCTGGAACTATGCCCTCTGGAACTAATCCCTTTGGAACTATGACCTTTGGAACTATGCCCTCTGGAACTAGGCCTCTAGAACTACGCCCTTTGGAACTATGCCTTATGGAACTATGACCTGTGGAACTACGCCCTCTGGAACTATGCCCCTGGAACTAAGACTCTGGAACTACGCCCTATGGAACTATGACCTGTGGAACTATGCCCTCTAGAACTAGGCCCCTGGAACTAGGCCCCTGGAATTACGCCCCTGGAACTACGCCCTATGGCACTATGACCTGTGGAACTACGCCCTCTGGAACTACGCCCCTGGAACTACACCTCTGGAACTATGCTCTTTGGAACTATGCCTCTAGAACTATGACCTCTGGAACTACACCTCGGGAACTACACCTCTAAAAATATGACCTATGGAACTATGCCCTCTGGAACTACGCCTCTGAAACTATGACCTCTGGAACTATGCCCTCTGGGACTACACCCTCTAGAACTAAGCCCTTTGGAACTAAGACCTCTAGAACTATGCCCTCTGGAACTATGCCCTCTGGAACTAAGCCCTCTGGAAATATGACCTCTGGAACTACACCCTCTGGAACTACGCCCCTGGAACTATGCCCTCTGGAACTAAGCCCTCTGGAACTATGACCTCTGGAACTATGCCCTCTGGAACTACGCCCCTGGAACTATTCCCCCTAGAACTACGCCTCTGGAACGATGACCTCCGGAACTACGCCCTCTGGAACTATGCCCTCTGGAACTACACCTCTAGAACTACGCCTCTAGAAATATGACCTATGGAACTATTCCCTCTGGAACTACGCCCTTTGGAACTATGAACTCTGGAACTATGCCCTCTGGAACTACGCCCTTTGGAACTATGACCTTTGGAACTACGCCTCTGGAACTACACCTCTGGAACTACGCCTCTGGAAATATGACCTTTGGAACTATGCCCTCTGGAACTATGCCTCTGGAACTATGACCTCTAGAACTACACCCTCTGGAACTAAGCCCTATGGAACTATGACCTGTGGAACTACGGCCTCTGGAACTATGCCCCTGGAACTATGCCTCTGGAACTACACCTCTGGAACTACGCCCTCTGGAACTACGCCTCTGGAACTATGAAAACTGGAACTACACCTCTAGAACTACGCCTCTGGAAATATGACCTATGGAACTATGCCCTCTGGAACTACGCCTCTGGAACTATGACCTCTGGAACTATGCCCTCTGGCCCTCTGGAACTAAGCCCTTTGGAACTAAGACCTCTGGAACTACGCCCTCTGGAACTATGCCCTCTGGAACTACGCCTCTAGAACTATGACCTCTGGAACTACGCCCTCTGGAACTAAGCCCTATGGAACTATGACCTGTGGAACTACGCCCTCTAGAACTATGCCCCTGGAACTAGGCCTCTGGAACTACGCCACTGGAACTACACCCTCTAGAACTACGCCTCTGGAACTATGACCTCTGGAACTACGCCTATGGAAATATGACCTATGGAACTATGCCCTCTGGAACTACGCCTTTGGAACTATCACCTCTAGAACTATGCCCTCTAGAACTACACCTCTAGAACTATGACCTCTGGAACTATGCCCTCTGGAACTACGCCCTCTGGAACTAAGACCTCTGGAACTATGCCCTCTGGAACTATGCCCTCTGGAACTACGCCCTCTGGAACTAAGCCCTTTGGAACTATGACCTCTGGAACTACGCCCTCTGGAACTAGGCCTGTAGAACTACGCCCTTTAGAACTATGCCCTATGGAACTATGACCTGTGGAACCACGCCCTCTGGAACTACGCCCCTGGAACTAGGCCTCTGGAACTACACCCTATGGAACTATGACTTGTGGAACTATGCCCTCTAGAACTAGGCCCCTGGAACTACGCCCCTGGAACTACGCCCTATGGAACTATGACCTGTGGAACTATGCCCTATGGAACTACGCCCTCTAGAACTAATCCCTTTGGAACTAAGACCTCTGGAACTACGCCCTCTGGAACTATGACTTGTGGAACTACGCCCCTAGAACTATTCCCCCTAGAACTACGCCTCTGGAACGATGACCTCTGGAACTACGCCCTCTGGAACTATGCCCTCTGGAACTACGCCTCTGGAACTACACCTCTGGAACTACGCCTCTGGAAATATGACCTATCGAACTATACCCTCTGGAACTATGCAATTTGGAACTATGACCTCTCTAACTATGCCCTCTGGAACTACACCCTCTGAAACTATGACCTCTGGAACTACGCCTCTGGAACTACACCTCTGGAACTACGCCTCTGGAAATATGACCTCTGGAACTACACCTTTGGAACTACGCCTCTAGAAATATGACCTATGGAACTATGCCCTCTTGAACTATGCCTCTAGAACTATGACCTCTAGAACTATGCCCTCTGGAACTACACCCTCTTGAACTAAGCCCTTTGGAACTAAGACCTCTGGAACTACGCCCTTTGGAACTATGCCCTCTGGAACTATGACCTCTGGAACTACGCCCTCTGGAACTACGCCCCTAGAACTAAGCCCTCTAGAACTAAGCCCTCTGGAACTATGACCTTTGGAACTATGCCCTCTGGAACTACGCCCCTGGAACTATTCCCCCTAGAACTACGCCTCTGGAACGATGACCTCTGAAACTACACCCTCTGGAACTATGCCCTCTGGAACTACGCCTCTGGAACTACGCCTCTGGAACTATGCCTCTGGAAATATGACCTCTGGAACTATGCCCTCTGGAACTACACCCTTTGGAACTATGACCTCTGGAACTATGCCCTCTGGAACTACGCCCTCTGGAACTACACCCTCTGGAACTATGACCTCTGGAACTACGCCTCTGGAACTACACCTCTGGAACTACGCCTTTGGAAATATGACCTCTGGAACTATGCCCTTTGGAACTACGCCTTTGGAACGATGACCTCTGGAACTACGCCCTCTGGAACTATTCCCCTTAGAACTACGCCTCTGGAACTATGACCTCTAGAACTACGCCCTCTGGAACTACGCCCTCTAGAACTACGCCTCTAGAACTATGACCTCTGGAACTATGCCCTGTGGAACTACGACCTCTGGAACTATGACCTGTGGAACTATGCCCTGTGGAACTATGCCCCTAGAACTATTCCCACTAGAACTACGCCTCTGGAATGATGACCTCTGGAACTATGCCCTCTGGAACTATGCCCTCTGGAACTACACCTCTGGAACTATGCCTCTAGAACTACACCTTTGGAACTACGCCTCTAGAAATATGGCCTCTGGAACTATGCCCTCTGGAACTATGCCTCTGGAACTATGACCTCAGAAACTATGCCCTCTGGAACTACGCCCTCTGGAACTAAGACCTCTGGAACTATGCCCTCTGGAACTACGCACTCTGGAACTAAACCCTTTGGAACTATGACCTCTGGAACTAGGCCTCTAGAACTACGCCCTATGGAACTATGACCTGTGGAACTACGCCCTGTGGAACTACGCCCCTGGAACTAGGCCTCTGGAACTACGCCCTATGGAACTATGACCTGTGGAACTACGCCCTCTAGAACTAGGCCCTTGGAACTAGGCCCCTGCAACTACGCCCCTGGAACTAGGCCCCTGTAACTACACCCTATGGAACTATGACCTGTGGAACTACACTCTCTGGAACTACGCCCTCTGGAACTAAGCCCTTTGGAACTAAGACCTCTGGAACTACACCCTCTGTAACTATGCCCTCTGGAACTATGACCTATGGAACTACGCCCTGTGGAACTACGCCCCTAGAACTATTCCCCCTAGAACTACGCCTCTAGAACGATGACCTCTGGAACTATGCCCTCTAGAACTATGCCCTCTGGAACTACGCCTCTGGAACTACGCCTCTGGAAATATGACCTATGGAACTATGCCCTCTGGAAATACGCCCTTTGGAACTATGACCTCTGGAAGTATGCCCTCTAGAACTACGCCCTCTAGAACTATGAACTCTGGAACTACACCTCTGGAACTACGCCTCTAGAAATATCACCTCTGGAACTAAACCTCTGGAACTACGCCTCTGGAAATATGACCTATGGAACTATGCCCTCTGGAACTACGCCTCTGGAACTATGACCTCTGAAACTATGCCCTCTAGAACTACGCCCTCTGGAACTAAGCCCTTTGGAACTAAGACCTCCGGAACTACGCCCTCTGGAACTATGCCCTCTGGAACTATGACCTCTGGAACTACGCCCTCTGGAACTACGCCCCTGGAACTATGCCCTCTGGAACTAAGCCCTCTAAAACTATGACCTCTGGAACTATGCCCTCTGGAACTACGCCCCTGGAACTATTCCCTCTAGAACTACGCCTCTGGAACGATGACCTCTGGAACTATGCCCTCTGGAACTATGCCCTCTGGAACTATGCCTCTGGAACTACACCTCTGGAAATATGACCTCTGGAACTATGCCCTCTGGAACTACGCCCTTTGGAACTATGACCTCTGGAACTACACCCTCTGGAACTACGCCCTCTGGAACTATGACCTCTGGAACTACACCTCTGGAACTACACCTTTGGAACTACGCCTCTGGAAATATGACCTCTGGAACTATGCCCTCTAGAACTACGCCTCTGGAACGATGACCTATGGAACTATGCCCTCTGGAACTATTCCCCTTAGAACTATGCCTCTGGAACTATGACCTCTGGAACTACGCCCTTTGGAACTACGTCCTCTGGAACTATGATCTCTGGAACTACGCCTCTAGAACTATGACGTCTGGAACTATGCCCTGTGGAACTACACCCTCTGGAACTATGACCTGTGGAACTACGCCTTGTGGAACTACGCCCCTAGAACTATTCCCCCTAGAACTACGCCTCTGGAACGATGACCTTTGGAACTACGCCCTCTAGAACTATGCCCTCTGGAACTACGCCTCTAGAACTATGCCTATGGAACTACACCTCTGGAACTATGCCTCTGGAAATATGACCTCTGGAACTATGCCCTCTGGAACTACGCCTCTGGAACTATGACCTCTGGAACTATGCCCTCTAGAACTATGCCCTCTGGAACTAAGACCTCTGGAACTACACCCTCTGGAACTATGCCCTCTGGAACTACGTCCTCTGGAACTAAGCCCTTTGGAACTATGACCTCTGGAACTACGCCCTCTGGAACTAAGCCTCTAGAACTACGCCCTTTGGAACTATGCCCTATGGAACTATGACCTGTGGAACTACGCCCTCTGGAACTACGCCCCTGGAACTAGGCCTCTGGAACTACGCCCTATGGAACTATGACCTGTGGAACTACGCCCTCTAGAACTAGGCCCCTGGAACTAGGCCCCTGGAACTACGCCCTATGGAACTATGACCTGTGAAACTACGCCCTCTGGAACTACACCCCTGGAACTAGGCCTCTGGAACTACGCTTCTGGAACTACGCCTCTGGAACTATGACCTCTGGAACTACACCTCTGGAACTATGCCTCTAAAAATATGACCTATGGAACTATGCCCTCTGGAACTACACCTCTGGAACTATGACCTCTGAAACTATGCCCTCTGGAACTACGCCCTCTGGAACTAAGCCCTCTGGAACTACACCCTCTGGAACTATTCCCTATGGAACTATGACCTTTGGAACTAAGCCCTTTGGAACTACGCTCCTGGAACTATGCCCTCTGGAACTATGCCCTATGGAACTATGACCTCTGGAACTACACCCCTGGAACTATTCCCCCTAGAACTACGCCTCTGGAACAATGACCTCTGGAACTATGCCCTCTGGAACTATGCCCTCTAGAACTACGCCTCTGGAACTACACCTCTGTAACTACACCTCTGGAAATATGACCTCTGGAACTATGCCCTCTGGAACTATGCCCTCTGGAACTACGCCCTCTGGAACTATGCCCTCTGGAACTATGACCTCTGGAACTACGCCTCTGGAACTACGCCTCTGGAAATATGACCTCTGGAACTATGCCCTCTGGAACTACGCCTCTGGAACTATGACCTGTGGAACTACACCCTCTGGAACTATGACCTGTGGAACTACGCCCTCTGGAACTACACCCCTGGAACTAGGCCTCTAGAACTACGCCTCCAGAACTACGCCCTCTGGAACTACGCCTCTAGAACTATGACCTCTAGAACTACACCTCTGGAACTACGCCTCTGGAAATATGACCTATGGAACTCTGCCCTATGGAACTATGCCTCTGGAACTATGACCTCTGGAACTATGCCCTCTAGAACTACGCCCTCTGGAACTAAGCCCTTTGGAACTAAGACCTCTGGAACTACACCCTCTGGAACTATGCCCTCTGGAACTAAGCCCTCTGGAACTATGACCTTTGGAACTACACCCCTGGAACTATGCCCTCTGGAACTAATCCCTCTGGAACTATGACCTCTGGAACTACGCCCTCTGGAACTACGCCCCTGGAACTATTCCCCCTAGAACTATGCCTCTGGAACGATGACCTCTGGAACTACGCCCTCTGGAACTATGCCCTCTAGAACTACGCCTCTGGAACTACGCCTCTGGAACTACACCTTTGGAACTATGCCTCTGAAAATATGACCTCTGGAACTATGCCCTCTGGAACTACGCCCTTTGGAACTATGACCTCTGGAACTATGCCCTCTGGAACTACGCCCTCTGGAACTATGACCTCTGGAACTACCCCTCTGGAAATACACCTCTAGAACTACGCCTCTGGAACTACGCCTCTGGAACTATGCCCTTTGGAACTATGCCTCTGGAACTATGACCTCTGGAACTACACCCTCTGGAACTAAGACCTTTGGAACTAAGACCTCTGGAACTATGCCCTTTGGAACTATGCCCTCTCGAACTACGCCCTTTAGAACTAAACCCTTTGGAACTATGACCTCTGGAACTACGCCCTCTAGAACTAGGCCTCTAGAACTACGCCCTATGGAACTATGACCTGTGGAACTACGCCCTCTGGAACTACGCCCCTGGAACTATTCCCTCTGGAACTACGCCTCTGGAACTTTTCCCTCTGGAACTACGCCCCTGGAACTATTCCCTCTAGAACTACGCCTCTAGAACTACGCCCTTTGGAACTACGCCCTATGGAACTATGACCTGTGAAACTACGCCCTATGGAACTACGCCCCTGGAACTATTCCCTCTGGAACTACGCCTCTGGAACTACGCCTCTGGAACTATGACCTATGGAACTACGCCCTCTAGAACTATGCCCTCTAGAACTAATCCCTTTGGAACTATGACCTCTGGAACTATGCCTCTGGAACTAGGCCTCTGGAACTACGCCCTCTGGAACTAAGCCCTATGGAAGTATGACCTATGGAACTACGCCCTCTGGAACTGCGCCCCTAGAACTATTCCCTCTAGAACTACGCCCTCTGGAACTATGCCTCTAGAACTATGACCTCTGAAACTACGCCCTCTGGAAATATGCCCTTTGGAACTACGCCCTCTGGAACTAATCCCTTTGGAACTATGACCTCTGAAACTACGCCTCTGGAACTATGCCCTCTGGAACTAAGCCTTTTGCAACTATGACCTCTGGAACTACGCCCGCTAGAACTACGCCCTCTGGAACTAGGCCTCTGGAACTACACCCTTTGTAACTAAGCCCTATGGAAGTATGACCTGTGGAACTACGCCCTCTGGAACTACGCCCCTGGAACTATTCCCTCTGGAACTACATGTCAGGAACTACGCCCTCTGAAACTATGCCTCTGGAACTATGACCTTTGAAACTACGCCCTCTGGAACTATGCCTTTTGGAACTACACCCTCTGGAACTAATCCCTTTGGAACTATGACCTCTGAAACTACGCCTTTGGAACTATGACCTCTGGAACTAAGCTCTCTGGAACTACGCCCTCTGGAACTATGCCCTTTGGAACTATGACCTATGGAACTACACCCTCTGGAAATATGCCTCTGGAACTATGACCTCTGGAACTACGCCCTTTGGAACTATGACCTGTGGAACTACGCCCTAGCTAGACCATGATGCTCTGAGAGAGACTCTTTCTTCTTGCTCAACAACAATAGGGACGAAGGTTACTCTCCTCCTCCCACATGATCTTGGCAACTGATTCTCTCTGTACCAAGCAAGGAGGTCTGCAACAAGTACTTCCATAGTCACTCACCAACCTCGTTTATCAGCTTGGACTGAAAACCCTGCCAGCAACTTCTTTCGATCCCAATAATCAAAACAATCCAACATTGTGGAGCCCGACCACTCTATGATCAGCTTGTAATGAGTTAAAATTTTACTCCAAACAGTGTAAGTGAAAGGACATTGGACAAAAATATGAAAAGTCGATTCCTCATTACCTCTACAAAGAAGACAAAGACCAGGCCCTTGCCATCCTCACTTGAGAATATTGTTCCAGGTAAGCGGGTTATCTTCAAGGAGAAGCCACGAAAATAGTTTGATCTTTAGTGGGCAATCCCACGTCCATAGCTTTCTCCTCATGCCCCCATTGTTTTTCTGCCATAACTCGGCAGCCAACGCATTATAAACATTCTTAGTTGTTAATATGCTGGTGCAATCGCCCCTCGTCCACCTTAACTCATCCTGACTATCAGATAGAGCTATGACCGCTTCAATCAAACCATGTCTAAAATGATCATATTTTGATGCAAGATCGCCAACCAATCCCAAGTCAAAACTTGTGAGCGAATTGGTGCAAAATGTGCCATGTGTCGTAACTCTTCTTACTTGATAAAGATAATAAACCTTGTTATCATTTAAATGTTTTATCAACTCTGTCGACAGATAGGAAGCATTTCCCATCCCCAGGATTTCATCCTTTCCCGTAATGATTGAATCCCCCAACCACGGTTTCCATGCCAGCCAATGCACAATCAATGGTAAGGCATTCAACAAATTCCTCCATGTTTGTGAACTGGTATGAGTAGTTGGAACATCATAGCGCAACCACATTATCACTGATGTGTGAGGAAAATATTTATCTTTCAGTTTACCTAATTCCTCTTAAGATTATTGCAAAGAAATGTTTAGATAACAAAAATGATCTCCTTTGTAGTTAGTTTGTCTTTAAGAAAGTTTTTAATACTATGCCTAGAGAAAACCTTTTAAAGAGATCAGAAGATTCAAAGGTTCCTTTAGAATTGAGAGTTGTAATGATGAGTTGTACATGAAAGTTATTGCTAAAAAAATAAATGTAATATATGGGTTAAGCAACATAGTCCATTGTCCCAAAAACAATTTTTGGAATTTATGTTGATAAGTTAGAGGCATGTTTGGAAGAAATAGGTTGCATTGACACTACCTTGGTTCGTATAGCTCTTCTTCTTTACACTAATGATATTGTTCTTTTGGCAATAAGCCATTATGATTTTGAAAAACACAAAAGAATTCCCAAATATTTATGCTTTACCATCAATATGTCAATGAATATTAATAAGACTAAGGTTATGATAATAGAGTCCAAGAAATCATTTACCCTAATTTCACTTATGACAATGACAACTTAGAGAGAGTTTATTTATACAAGTATCTTGGAATTCACTGACATCACAAGCTTCACTAGAACTATAGCATGGAGAAAATAATTAATGGAGGGTGGAACACCTATTTTAACCTTGATACCAACTATAAAGAAGTGGATTTCTAGTTTTAGTAGAAAAATAAAGCCTCTTTGATATCCCTCTTATTAAAGTTATCCTTTATCGTTATGAAGTTTTGGTTGCAACATTTCTAGAGAAACTTGGAGGAAAATTGTGGTGGAATCCAAAAGTGCTTTATAGTTTATACTCTTAAAATGAAGAGCAACACCTCTATCACATTCTCTTCTTAGATGTTGGGCTTGTACCTAATGACAATAAGGCTATGATAGGGACATTATGTGCAAGCATAAAATAGCTAACATGAAGGATAAAATGCTTCCTAGCATTGCTTCAAATTCTAATAAAAGTCACTTGAAGCTTAAGAGAAGATGATGTTATAAGAACATTTCTCGACTAAAACAAGGATGCAAGAAAATACCACTCTCTAAAATATTGATAACATTAAAAACACTATTATACTTAGATTTACATAAAAAAAATCTAATACCATAAAAAATAGAGAATAAAAGAAAACTGAAATATTATAAAAAAATAATTACCCCAAAGTTCCTTCCTAATACTCTTAACCTCTATTTGATAAAACTACCCTACCATATTATAATTAACCAACTAAAAACAATTTTACAAGGTAAAAAAATCCAAAAAATCCATTTCTTCATCGTTTAATTAAAATAAATAAATAAATTACCATATATAATTTTTATAAATATAAGTTTATTGATATCAACAATATATATATGCTGATACTTCAATTAATACACCATACAGCAGCTTCCCAATGATTGAATTGCTGCATGGTGGATAGCCTTCGTCCTTTTTCATACCCAATGACAGATTTTAATTCGAAGTTCTATCAGCATTTAATACACAATAGTGATTTTCAATACCCAACAACAAGCACGAGTACATCTAATGCAATGCAACTTTTTTTTCCGAAGTGTGTTATTTTATAATAATTGTATTATTTGTATTAATTGAAAACATTAAAAAAATTATTTTATAATTTATTATTTTTTATAGTTTGTTTGGTGATCCGAATCGCATTAAAGGAGAATGTACCCACGAGACTATCGCTCCAAGATTCTATTCAATCCAGACCTTCCACCTCACAGATTTCACATGACACTTTGAAATGAGTGCTATGTCGTTTTAATGTTCAGTACAAGCGAGGGGCTCAAGACACCATTAATCTCATTGAACGAGACCTCTTTTGCATTGTTTCACAAAACTTCCCTCTGTAGTGTTATTCCTTTGTAACCCCGCTAAGTCGTATAACAATGGAGTCCAGCTTCTAAGTGTAAGACTCTATCTCGAATGTCATACTTGGAGGTAATAATTTAGTAACAACGATCCAAGATCGCTGTAATGGTTAGTATAATTCGGTAAAAAAAATCTAAGGTAAGAAGTCTTCACTATATTTGTTTTCGTTGGAAAAAAAAAATCTTGCTTGTTCTTTGTTTCCCTCTATTTATAATCTATTTATAATTATTGTTATTTTTCATATAAGTTTTAAAGGCTAGAAAAACAAGGTAGAAAAATTGTTACAATTGGGTAAGAATAACGATTATGATTCGTCCATTGGAAATGGGAAAATAAATAAAATATGAACAACTCGCCTTTCGTCAAAGTATCATGGTTTCAAAGTTAGTTCATTTTTTTGTTGATAAGGCAGTTAGACTAAATATAGAAGTCCTAAAATTTTCAGTTATTTAACTTTACAATGGGTTATTTAAAAAGAACGCTAGATAGTGAAATCCATAGGGATTATAGCTTTATTCACATGAGATTCCTCAGGTAGATCTTTTTGTGGCATTAAACATCTTGGTGTTGTTGGTATATATATATATGGTCTTGAACATGGGTTATTGACTTACAGTTCAAGATTAAATCTAGAAGCGAGCTTTGTGTAATTTAATTGAATACAAACTAAATTTTTGGTAGTTGTGTCTTAATAGTTTCCTTAATTTAATTTTCATTGAACTCTCCATAATATTTGCATTAATACTAATGTAATGTATGCTTTCAATATTTTTAATAATTTTGTTCTTACCAAAATATGGTAGTTTTATTGATGATAACTTGAGTTTTCTTGGTTTACAGGATAGCATGAGGTATTTACTTGGTTTCTATTTCATTTTTTCTTCTCTGTTTATTATATTTGCTAATAATTTATTTGGATACAAAAATTTGATGATAAGTTCCTTTGTGTTGAGAGGGAACCCATCAATTGCTACAAGACACTCTTCTCTATATCACTTTGAACCATGGAGAGTTTGCTTACCTTATCTAGGATTGAAGATGGTACCCAATAGTCATGTATAATTATATTTTATAATTACTTCGGTCATTTCCTCCATACACAAAAAAAGGTATTGTCAAAACATTTCCTGGTTATGGTCATTTCCTCCATACACAAAAAAAAGTATGGTCAAAACATTTCCTGGTTGTATTCAACCCACAAGAAGAAAAGTGCAGAATCTAGACTCCAGACTGTCAACATGATTCTAGATAAGTTCTTATGATTCACTTTGTTTAATTCCTTATTTTAGTTTCTAAAGGTAGGATTTACCTACTCTAAGCTCTTTATTTGTGCCATGCATATTGATAGATTTACAATTTGTTTGTTTTCTTACTTTTATTTTAAAATTTACATATCAAGTAAATGTTTGATAATCCAATATGTTAAAAAAAATACACCCATCATAACCTTCTGCCATGTCCACTGTACATATAAAAATAAAATTTGTGAAACCAAAAAAAAACACCAAATTATACCAAATTCAAATTTTGATGATAAAAAATATTAATCAAACTTACATCGCTGTGTGCTACCATGGAAGGTTTGGCGTTGTGATTAGCAAGATTACCGCATCCAACCACAAGCACATTCTTCCCTTCCCTTCATAGCCCACACTATTTTTGTAAGAACATCCCATTAAATTTTCCTTTCCAGTGATATCAGGAATTACAGGATGGTGGCCTGGACAATGTAACCCTGGTAGAGTAAGTGCTCGACAAGCGAAGAGGCCACGAAACCTGTTGCTTCGTTCAGAGTGGTTTTTCTTATGAAAATTGCACATGCTTCGGTCAGAGGGACACGATTGCTTGATTAATTATCTTGGCAGCAGGAGTAGAAAATGTGACTATCGTTTCAAACTTTCAATGTCAGGTGTCTATGAGGTAAGACACTTCTGGAAAAGATGTGACTATCGTTTATGAGGTAAGATACATGTGAATCTTTTAGATGATTAATTTGTACTGTCTCCATTTTAGTACACGTAAATTCGTGCACGGTAGGGCAGGTTGGATGGATTAAAATTGGACAAATTAATATATTATTAGTCACTACCGAAGGCGAGTATATATCCCTGAACTGATTGGTAAATAAGTTTTATTTTTTGTGCTTTATTTTCTCTGTTTTATGGATTTTGAATTATATTTGATATTCAAATTGACAAAACTGTGTGAAACTTCACCATTTTCGTGGACTGACTGGTAAACAAGTTTTGTTTTTTGTGTTTTATTTTCTCCGTTTTATGGATTTTGAATTGTATTTGATATTCAAATTGACAAAACAGTGTGAAACTTCACAAATTGTTGAAGGGATTTTGAGTTGGAAACTGATTTAAAAATTTGTGCTTGCAAGGTGTTTTAGTTCGAAGAGTTTAAGGAATTTGTGGTGTATTAATTGGAAGAGCTTAATCAGACTGTGGCTTTGAAATCACAAAACGACGCGTTTGAAAGGTACTTTTGATTCCCTAAAGAAATATGAAACACCATCCATATCCATTTGTTTTTTTACAATTATCTTAATATTTACATACTAGGTAATAATAAGTAATGTAATCAATAATATAATCGATTTGTTTGTTTTCTTACAATTATTTTAAAATTTACATACCAAGTAATAATAATAAGTAATAATACTAGGTAATAATAAGTAATGTTATTAGTAACATAATCAATTTGTTTGTTTTCCTATGGTTATCTTTAAATTTACATATTAAATAAATGTCTGATAATCCAATATATTAAGAAAAATGCTCCAACACAACCGTTTGCCATGTGCATTGTACATATAAAAATAAAATTTGTTAGGTAAAGTTAATAAAATCTATGTAAAACCAAAAAAAAAATCTCAAAATTATACCAGACTTAAATTTATTTTGATGGTAAGAATTATTAATCAAACTTACATCGCTGCATGCGAATGGAAGGTCTGGCTTCTTCCTGCCCAATCGAAAGAATCAATCGATATGCTTGGTGCATCTCTACCGAGTTGTGTCTGTCTGAGTATATGATGTAGTTTAATTGGTTGGTACTATATCATCTATCACCTGGGGATTGTGGATTTCAAAAATAAAAACCAAAAAATGGTTGAAAGATATGGCAGAGAATGAACCTTAGAAACAAATAATAAGGCAGCTCATTGAGTAGAGTAGGGATCTGCAACTATATAGCTTATTGGTTCCTACCTACGATGGCTATTGCACATCCACCAAATCCAACCATAAATCGTTTCCTTATGTTTTCCTTGTTTGTGTTCGGTCAAAATCAACATGCAACTATTCAGGCTATAAACTGAGTTGTTGTCGAGGCTAATGCCATAGTTATAAAAGAATTGCTCTTTGCAGAGTATTCACATCATGAAGACGACTAAAATGGCTAGAATTTTGTTTTCTGTTGCAAATTTTTTAATATTTTTCTGTGCATCGACAGATGCAGCTGGAGGACTGGAATTAAACTTCTATGTCTATGACAAGACATGCTTCAGAGTTTCTAATGTAGTAGAAGTAGTTGGAAAGTACATTCTTCTTACATTTTAATATACTGTTTTCTGTTCTATTATTTTTCTCTGCATTTCTTGCTTCTCAATTTATCAAACCCCAACTTTGGCCGCTCCTCTTCTCATAATGCATTTTCATGACTGCTTTGTCAGAGTGAGTATATTTAAGCTTTCATCCTTACTTATTCCGAATAACATATATACATAACTCTTCATATTCATAAAACTTGTGCGGCAGAGACTAAGCTGCCATGCAGTACTTGTTTTTTAATTGAAAGATGCATGAAGCTTTGTACAGAACCATGGAAAATGCACTTTTACCTGTGGATGAAAATATGAATGAGCACAACCGGGAGCTCTAGAAAGAGCCTGTGGCGTTGAACCGGAACCCGCCCATGTGAATGAAATGGTCAAGTTATGAGTGGATAATCCTATGTAGAAGTGGGAGAATGAGCTGTAGTAAGTGTAGTTTTCAAGTTCCCCTAACTGTCCGATATGAATTTTTTTTAAATTTTAATATCTTTTAAATCATCAACATGTCAAATTAAATAATGAAGTTACTAATATTTGGAATCTGTCATTTGTCAATAAATGATATAAGGGTTTATAATAAAATTCTCAATATTTGAAAATCTTAAATATACAGATTCAAATGATAAAAAGATTTATAATGAATGAATTATAAAATAATCATTTTATAAGTAAAATTTTATTTTATTTTTTAATTTTCATATGAAAAGAATAATTTATTTTCATCTGTCAATTTAAAAAAGTTACAATAAAGTTGGCGCTTCAATTTGAAATATAACCCTTCTCTTTCAATGTATTTTATGCTTTTGATAAAATTCACGTGTGCCTTTCTCCATACCAGTCAGTTGTTATTGTTAGTCATTGCGTGTCATAGATTTGTTTTTTCTATTTTTTAAATAGATTTGTTTTCTTTGTAACCCTCCCCGTTTTTATTTTCATATTACCAAGAAAATAATTTAAAAAAAATAGATTTCAGGAAATCGATCTGAGATAATTGGAAGTATGGAAATGTGCGGCTCGAATGCTGCAACTGTTAGACATTTTCCAGGCCTGATCCCGAGTAGAGAAAAAGTCTACGCCGAGAAGAGAAAAAGTCTATCTACACATTGCCCGATTTCAATGTGTGGCTAACATGCAATTAACGAATTTGAAGAGAAAAAGTCGACGCCGAGAAGAGAAAAAGTCTCTCATAGGGTTGCCCAGGTCAATCGGTGGACGTAAGTAAAACTGGTTATAAATTTTATTATTAATTATGTTTTCCTCCACTCTACTGTTAAATCGAGAGAGACAATTCTAATGTGATATGGCTTCTGAAAAATCTATGGCGGGCAGAAAGTATTATTGTTTTTATTATTTCCGTTAATTTGAGTTCTACAATATTAAAAAACATAAACTTTAATTTTTTTTTAATAATAAATAATTAACAAAGAATAAAAATATAAAATAGATAATACGTAACTTGTAAGTATTGAGTTAGTCAAGGTGTTTATTAGAATAGGTACAATTTAGAATAGGTGTTATGTTACCTATTATTTATCTTTACTTGCAACTTGCAATGTTTCTAGTTCATTAAAACTATTTATTAACAAGGTATGTTCTTCTCAAATCTAGAGATTGCAAAAACCCTTGTATGATCTATGCTAATAACTCAAAGCTCTTTGTGGGAATTATGTTATTGAGAGTGATGAGAAATTGCATAAGACACGGGTAATGAAATTAGCATTCTTAACTAAAAACTTTTAGAAGAATTGATTTGTTGTAGACAAGCTAGATGTTTATGGCATGGTCTATCTTTTATTTAAATGAGAATATTGTTTTTTATTTTATTTTTTAGTAATTTATATACATTTTAAGCGTGGGGAATTTTTGGTTGGTAAATTAACAAGGAGAAGGAATCAAAATCTAGGATTCATTACAAGGACTCAATATACAATATACACATTCGACGAAATTCGGTCAACCAAACCAATGTTAGACAATATTTATAATATGCAATATTCATCCATTAATACCTAGAGATCTAAGTTATAATGAGACCAACATGATCATCTTCCCACATGGACCAATGCAATCATGCCATGTGTACCTATTCCTTAGAGGCACATACTTGTCCCAAGTTAAAAATACCTTAGCTTGGTTGCCAACTAAATGAATAGGCTCAAGTGACATAATTACACATGTTAAGGCATTATAAGATCTACAGATCACAACCACACCTCCTCTCTTAGCCAAAAACAACCCCCAAAATAGGTAAAATATCTTCATATGAGAAGGGTACACTTGGGTCCACAATCCAACTTTGTTGGTGGCTCCTCTAAAGTGGGTGTTTTAACCTTGTAGAAGTTTTATTTAAAGCCACATGGAACCTCATAGCCTCCTCCAAATGAAGGAAACTGATCCAAGTGGATCTCGGTGGCCATCCACCTTTTCCACTAAATCAACATTTTCAATCTTGTGGTTTTGAAAAACCATGATATTCACCCTTTTGATGGGGAATGTAATGTAATGTTATCTCCATTTATTAATTACAACCATCATATGTACATGCCTATAGCATTAATGCACCATATCCCATTAAAACTCCATAAGTAAGCATGCTTGGGCTAGAGTAGTACTAGGATGGGTGACCTTCTGGGAAGTCCTAGTGTTTTACATGCCTATGACATTGTGTAAACTTAGACAAATTTATCCCACATGCATCATGGGAATTATTCTCCTCTCACTCTCTCATATATAATCAAGGTGAAGGAGGTCCTTTAAGCATGCAATAGAGTGTGATGTAATGCTTATTGTGAATGAGCATAGCCAACATCTCTTTCTCTTCAAGGATAACCTATCACCATTCTAGCCAGTTTGTGTTCTCATTTCGTTCTCAATAAAATTTGGATCAGTGGTATCAAAGCAATTTTCTCCTTGTCGTTTCTTAGTGCATGTCCCCGACGAGGTCAGTACAAAGAGTTGGGTCTCAAGCTAGTTTTGCTTGAGGAAAACTGCACTCACTAGCCTAAGTGACCTCCCATGGCAGAAGAAAAGAGAGATGACAGAGTAGGAGATCATTTCACGATTTTGCTCAAGGAAGCCCTTGTGCGATAGAGGAACGAAATGATGGAAAAATTCGCTCGGTCCTATGACGACTACCAACAGTGGCAGAGGCATCTTCAACAAGAAGCCATTTTGGAGGTGCCACACCCTTCAAGGTACAATTTAATTTTAGTATCCCTTTATTTGAAGGCCATATAGATGCAAATGCTCTAGAAAAATGGTTGAATCTGCTAGAAGGTTATTACTCTATCCAAAAAAATTATGACGGATAAAATATCACCGTCACACTCCTTAAATCTCTTCTCCATGTCAAACCTTGGTGGGAAGGTTACTGGGAGAGATACATTGCAGACGAATCTATGCCATTTAGGATAGAACCCACCTAGGAAGCCTTTGTGGATGCTCTCAAGGAGGATTTCTACCAATATATGAGATGGACGACTCTGTATCGGGAAAGAGACTAGCCAGTGCCATAGTAGAATAACATCTTCCATACCTTACACTTCAATTTGGGTATTAGAGACTCCAAGTGGAACCTAGTTCTAAAGTACCATAGTGGCCTACACAGGTACATCCAAACATAGATGGATTTCTTGGACATCTCCTCACTAGGAGATGCTTATCAATCTGTAGTCAAAATCAAGTAGAAATTCAAGCAGCAGAGTAAGCGAGAGTTCAAGTTTGCAAATACACTTGAACAAAAGCATGGAAAAGGCAACCCTAACTCACAGAACGAAGGACAAAGCAAGGAGAGTCAATCTTAAAAAAAAACAATCCAAGTTGTTGGCTAAGAAGGGTGATGGGAAGTCGAAGAAGGACACCAGAAAGTGGTGTGGGTTCCATAAAATCCCCTAGCGCAACACCAATGAATGTCATTCAAAACAGTCATTAGTGGTCGAGCTCAAAGAAAAAGAATGAAAAGGAGACAATCCCCATCACATTGATTGAAAAATATGGAAAGGGGGCAGTCCCCATCACATCGTCTTCCTTGCAGAAGGATATGAAGAAATTGTAGCCTAAACAACGATACAGAGTATCTCAAACATTGAATCGGCGTGAGATGCAGGAACTTGCAGGGCACGAGAAGCGGCGGCATGGGCCTCATTTTTGGAGAAACTTATATTAGAATGAGTATTGTTATTGGAAGTTGGATGATAATACATGTGCAATGTCTGAGGACAGTGGGAATTGAACCTGGCAGCGATCCTTATACCCGCATCCACCATTTCCATATATTTCATCATCTCGGTAAATCCCGCAATAAATGACTCTGCTACTTTGATAACAAACAGAGGATGTGCCAGATAGTATAGAAGGGATCTGAACAAAACAACAACAGTAGTTCAGGATGTGATTAATTAATAGCAAACATGCATCCACCAACAACAGTGGCAGCGGAAGGAAGACATGTATCTGAGCATGAGAACAGATGAAACACAAACCTAGAGTGAGAGTTTAGAGGACAACTTTTCAGACGCACAGTTATTTTCAGTTCAGATCGTCAATGAATACTTTGCAGACATCATCCAATACTTAAGTACAGGTACTGCGCCATACGAATACAACACCGCGCAGAAGAAAAACCTGGTAGTACAGGCTGGAGACTATTAGTTGATTGTAGGACACTTATACAAAATGGGCGCAGATAGCATCTTGAGAAGATATCTGCTAGAACATGAAAGACCAAGAATTTTAGCAGAATCCCATGAGGGAATAGATGGAGGACATTACACAGGAAAAAATGCCGCGTAGAAGGTATTACGTGCAAGACTATGGTGGCCGACCATTCACAGAGACTCGAAAGAGTACTGCTAGAGATGTGACGTCTGCCAGAGGGTTGGTAAACCTAATCGAAGGGACGATATGCCATTGCGACCATAGGTAACGTTGCAGGTATTCAACAAATGGGCAATAGATTTTGTGGGACCAATTAACCCACCAACAAAGAGGACAGGAGCAAGGTACATTATCAATGCGACAGAATACCTGACAAGATGGGCATAAGCAACACCAATCAAAGATTGTAGTGCAGAAACAAAATCACACTTCCTATTTGAACATGTGACTACTCGATTCAGTTGCCCAAGAATTTTGATGAGTGACCAAGGCACTCATTTCATTAACAGTACTATCCAGGCCATGACTGAGGAACTCGAGGTTTATCATCAAATGAGTACTCCATATCACCCACGGGAAAATGGAACAGTAGAAGCATTTAACAAAATCCTGGAAAACGCATTGACGAAGATCTGTAATGTCAACAGGGATGATTGGGACCTAAAAATACCAACAATATTGTGGGCATACCCAAGAAGTTGATAGGACACACACCACTCAGACTGGTATATGGACAATAAGCAGTGGTGCCATTAGAGTTTCTGGTACCTAGTCTGTGCATAGCAGCGATTATGCATATGACAGAATGAGGCGTCGTACAGGACAGACTGAATCAGTTGATGATCATGGAGGAAGATCGGATCCTAGCAGGGTTCCACCAACAAGTTCAGAAATCAAGAGACAAATCTTGGAATGACAGACATATCAAGAGAAAAACTTTCAAGGAAGGAGACTTAGTGTTGATGTACGACACCAAATCCATTCAACATTCAGGAAAACTCAAAATGCACTAGTTAGGACTGTACGAAGTAAAAACTATCACAGATGGGGGAGTTGTACAGTTGAAGGACTTAGGAGGCGTAGAACTCAGAGGGATGATCAATGGGAGCCGACTGAAGTTGTACAAGGATAGTTGACCACCCACAACTTGAAAGTCACCGCACAGTAAA
>ML790762.1:417679-429903 GCA_009831015.1 Picea engelmannii | reverse complement strand
GCAGTGCGCCGAAAGGATAAGGAGCACACACACTCGGAATACAAGCCCGGAGAAGACAAGGCTAATAGTCAGTTCAACATGAAAACAAGCGGGAAAGGTGGAGACGACAAAAGAAGCGCTAAGTGACGAGGGTGAGCGGAATTGAATGTCGGAAACGATTAACGGGACGTTGAATTAATCGCGCCAACTGGAGATGGCGAGGGAATGTAATGAAAAGTATGAAGGAACCGGAGGTTCATTGAATCCGTAATAAAGGTAACGTCTTCGACAAGCTTCACACGACGCCCATACAAAGCAGGGACGCGGGAACGAAAATTTTATTGTAAAGTTGGAAAAGGTAGAGAGTGATAGACAAACACAATAGAGAGTAAAAGTTGCAAAGCTTACAGATGTTGCAGAGGCTACTGAGCTCGACGATCGACAAGTTTTTACCACCATGGCATTGCCTAAACAAGGGGAACTAAGCCAGACAGCCAGACAACCCAGAGTTAGGACTAGAGGAGAAATGCAATCGCAGGGAGATGAACAACAACTATCGTCGCTGCCAAAAGTCGTCAATGTGGATGAAATCCCATCACTAGATACAACAACAAGAAGCCCGACACTCGTGGTAGAAGAAGCCCAACAGAAAACACTTGGGAAATGGACATAGATAGGCCAGAATAGTGGAAGGGCCGACAGAATGAGGACACAGGCAGCCAAGTGCAACCAGAAAACCCTACAGGAGCCTCGAGAGGCAATGGAATGGTGCCAAACCAGCAAGAAATGGTCGACCCAAAAGAGTCACAGACAACCATGTCGGAACACCCACAGGAGGGAGCAGTGGAAGATGTCACTAGCTGACTGGAACAGTATGCCGAAGAATGACCAATGGAGGTTGGAACCTCGAGTCAGCCACCACCATGAAAGGATAAGCAAAAGGTACCTAGGTCACCGCGCAGACAACCCGTCACAACAATTGTTTTGTCGCGCATACCAGAAGAGGTACGAGTAAAAGCATATTTGTTAGGTTATGTCGAAAAATTAAGGTACTCATACCATGATGTAACATACATGGACAAGTTCCCGAAGTTCGTGAAGCAAGTCTACCTACAGACTGTGGGAGTAGATCCCTGTGGGGAACCAATTCATCAACCAGTCCAGTGGGCAGCATGACTGGAAAAAATTGGGATTTTAGGTCTGTTGGACCTACCACACTTTGGCAGATGCCAATATGAAAACATATGCGTCAATCAGTTGATGGCGGTCACACATGGTGGAGATTTGTGGCTGGAAAAGATCGTCTCAATAAACTTAGAGCTCATAGCGTAC
This sequence comes from Picea engelmannii, assembly GCA_009831015.1. Classification (NCBI taxonomy): domain Eukaryota; kingdom Viridiplantae; phylum Streptophyta; class Pinopsida; order Pinales; family Pinaceae; genus Picea; species Picea engelmannii. The sequence goes on along the minus strand of ML790762.1, from coordinate 428,592 downwards.
ATCACAAGGTTTCCATCACAGGGCATGGATCCCGCAGAGTTTCTCGAGGACAAAACAAAGGAGAAATCACTCATTGAGGAGATGAAAAATAAATACGACATTGAAAGGGGGACGCGTGGAATCATTATCAAACGGATTAGTGACATCGCGACAAGAATGGCCACAAAAATTATAGCATGTAAGCTACTTAGAAAATGCCGCAAGGAGGAAGTCCCGGTTGAGGTTGTCGCAGTTGCAGCACAATGTGTCGAGGGCACCACAATCAGCTGGGCCCCTTATCTCTTGAATCTGTTTCTAGATGACTACAAGGATGCGTAGGATCTAGGGACATAATTTCATTATTCATGGCTGATCATTCTGATATCCATTATGGGATGGAAGGAACCGAACTATGTATTTTTAGCCACCAGACCCAAACCCAATCATGGAGCGAGATCCTTATCGCTTGGAGCTGCTTCGGATGCCAAGAATAGAAGAATGAATGCAGTTATATTCGAAGGATATTTTCATGACCTATAGGAGACCATTGCCAACATTTGGAGGATAACACCGCAGGTTGTGGAAAACTATAAAGGAATAGTTAACTTCAAGGCCACTAGACATGAGATGTGGATCCAAGCGCAGAAGGACCCCAACAAACAATGGCTACAACTGTGTTATTGCATCACGGAGGGGGACATAGAAATGTCCATCAAGGATTGAGAAGACGAATGGAGGATTCCAGTCCTCACTCGAGACATACCTACAGGGTTAGAGGAGGAGAAGGCAAGGCAGGAACATACACATTCTGAGGAGATAGGGAAGGAACAGACACAGCCCCAGGAAGTCACAGTGCCCAAGAAACCCAAGGACAGGCCAGACAAAACCAAAGCAGAAGAAAGGGGGGACATCCAAGACAGGAGTCTAGACGGGGAAGAAGAACAATACAGAGGCGACCCAAGTACAACAAATACAGGCTGAGGCAACGCAGGGGACTACACCAACTCCTACTCCACAAGAGCCAGGCCCCACTAAGCGGCCAGCTACTCAGATAGGGGGTGAGCGCAAGAAGATGAAGGTGCATAGAACACCTCAAGTATACACGATCACGAAGAATGATGCAGAAATGGTGGCCCAAATAGTTCAGTATCGCTTATTCGAGGATTTTGAGAATGTTGTGCGCCAAAGGAACATAATTGAAGAAGAGTTGGCAGACATGAGACAGCTCCTTAGGCAGATCGGGGAAGCCCAGGCAGCCAACAACAGCATAGACACGGGCCATTCAACATCACAAACATGAGGAGAACCTGAAGCAAGTGAGCGGGATACAGTCCAGACGATACCACAACCGAGTTCAACATTTCACGTTACACCCAACATGTTGCGCATGGACAAGATCGTGGGGCAGACACCCCTAAAGGACTTGTCTCAATTGCAGTTGGTATTGCTGCGGATACCAACCAAGGCCCTATATAAATTGCAGTTTAGAATTACATAGGAGGTACAGTCTTGTGCATGCACAGATACAGTCGAACTGTAGTAGGTAAAAGACAAACGAGACGAGTTGGAATTGGTATTCGAGCAGGCCAAGCTTGAGACCAATGAGGAGAGGGAACACGTGATGGGACTGGAGCAGAAAGTGGTCGTAGCCTACGAGAAGATTCCAAAGACTGCGCAGACGACCAAACTCATGGAAACAAAAAATATTGATAAGATTGTGCACACAATCGATCAATACCAGTAGGAGATTGAGAATATTTGAGAGCATCTCACACCTACAACACCACCAGCAATGAAGGAACGAAGGAAACAAGAGGCAACATAGCAGAGACAAGAGATAGAACGACAAGATCACGCAACGGGTGACTTGTTCGAGTAAAAAACACAGCTCTGGACAAAGCTGGAAGAGGATTAGCAGGTCCAACCGTGGGACCAAGAAGGAGAAAGGATAAACGCAGCTATCCAATACCTCAAGCAGAGGCAGAAGACAATGTCCATCATGGAGCGCATCAAAGGGGCGCAAGACATGAAGAAACTGTAGGCAGAACTCATAACTGCGCAGACACATAAAAAGGAGTGTCAGGCTCAAATGGAACAGCTCCAAGAGAGAGCAGCAGAGGTCATCGCACAGGCAGAGGAAGACAATACATATATGGCACAGACCCAGGAAGAATGTGCAAGGTTGGTCAGTGACGAGATTGCAGTGCAGGTATTGGACGCACTCAAGGAGAATACAATGCAGGCCCAAACGTACGTAACGAAGCTCAGTAAGAAGTTCCAAACGATCACCAGGGAGATCAATGAAGCACACAGAGGTTAGGTGGCTCTGGACAAGCCACATGTTAGTGTTGGGGTTTTGTTGGAAGCAAGACAGAGCTGAAAGGAAGGTTATTTTGGGAAAGAAAGGCATGTACAAGGAAATCAACAGCTGGAAGGAAGAGAAGCATGCACGCATGCATGGAAAACCTAACGACATTAGGGTTAGGGGTTTTTCAATACACAGTAATGATTGGTGAGCCAGAAATGTATAAATATATATACCTAGGTCTCATAGAAGGGGGGAGAGAGGTGGACATAGAGGGTATGGAGGAGGAATCATATTTTGAGAACTAGTTGTAATATTTTGCTATACGACCTAATTTTTTAAGTTGTTGAGATGAAGAGGAGTAAGGAGGGTAGATATCGAGGGTTAGATCGCAGGCTGAGGAGACTGGTGTGATATAGTCCGCCTCATAATAGATCTCAACCCGACTGAGGGGAGTTGTAAAGCGCACGACACTATAGTTTTGGAACTGCCAAAATAGAAGAGCATAAGAGCCAGATCTTTATGGGCGTAGCGCAGGAAGGGGTGAACCACGGTAAAACCTGTGTTATGTGATTGAATGCATGTGTTTCTTTACTATTCTAAGTAGAAATTAGCATACTAAATGAATGAGTTGATTACATTTCATGCACAATCGTGAATAACCGTATATTTATTTAATAAGTTAATTACAACTCTCAGTGCACATTTCTCATATCCCCACTCAATCGTGGACTGCAAACACCTGAGTATTGCAGTCACCCATTAAAACTATCTCGGGTGAGACTGCGCAGTGCACTATGTGCATTGTGTTGGCTTCTGTTTTACCAGGAGGGCCGATAGTTTTAGAGGCTTTGTTAGAACCCCAGTAGACATGAACCATGGTTCAATTATGTTAACGATATAAACTCAGAAATTATAAGCAACAATATCCAATTGTGCCTCGTAGATATCTCAATACATGCTTCGTTGTTATCCATTGAGTCTGTATTAGCTGACTCATGAACTAACTCAGTACATTCACTGCATAGCATATATCAGGTCTGGTGTTAACAGATACATCAATGATCAAATCAGTTGTCGGTATAAATATGGATCAATCTCGCTTGAATCAGTAGAAGCATCGTTCATTTTCTTCAAATCCATCACCATCGGTGTAGGCATGGATTTGCAGTCTGTCATACCGAACTTCTTCAATATCTCCATTGTATATTTTCCTTGACTCAGGAAAATCTCATCAATCCTCTGCCATACTTCTAGTCCCAAGAAGTAGTGCATCATACCCAGATCCTTCACCTCGAATTCAGAAGTCAATGCTCGCTTGCATTCAACAATAAGTCTTTTTGAACCAGTGAGGAATAAGTCATCCACATACAGGACCAAGATCAGGCACTCATCACCAACAATGTGATAATACATGTTTGTATCATCAACACTCTTGTTGAAGACCAAACTCATCAAGAATCCATCCATCTTCTTGTACCAAGCACGAGGTGCCTGCTTTAGTCCATACAGGGCTTTTTTCAACCTGCACACACGAGATTTCTCGTCATGTATCATGAATCCCTCTGGCTGCTCGATGTAAACTTATTCCTCAATCTTACCATTGAGAAAGGTTGTCTTTACATCCATCTGATGTATTTTCCAACCCATGGATGCGACTAGTGCAATGATAGTACAGATGGAAGTGTATCGGGCTACTGTAGCAAATGTCTCCTCATAATCAATTCCCTTCACCTGTGGGAATCCTCTGGCTACAAATATTTCTTTGTATTTCTCGATACTTCCATCAGCTGCATGCTTGATCTTATAGATCCACTTGGAAGTCACTATAGACTTCCCTTCTGGTCTCAAAACAATATCCCACACATCATTCTTCACGATGGACTGATACTCTTCTGCCATGGCATCTTTCCATACCTGTTGACCTGCTGCTTCTCCATGACAAGAAGGCTCAGTATCAATGATGGGGCTCATGGCTGAAAAATAGATTGAAAATAGATTTGGTTTCTTTCTCTCTTGGAATGTGCCTTAAGGAGTTGTATGTCCCTCTGCCTCCTACAGAGTTTGTCAATCCCAAGCAAGCCTTTTATGGCCTGTTGCAATGTCTCTGGGGACATCAACTGGAGCAACTGGATCAACCGGATCGATTGGAACAATGGTTGTCTCCCTCTGAAATTCTAAAGGGGGAGAAGGTACTATCTCGCTGTCAATCTCCATCTGAGATTCCCTGGATATTCGAAAGGCTATCTCTTCCTCAAAGATGACATCTCTACTCACCTCAATTTATCTCTGACCAGGGATGTAGATCCGATATGCCTTCAAAGATTCATTGTATCCCACAAATGTACCCTTTCTACCTGAAGGGTCTATCTTGGACCTCTTCTCTTTGGGTACATGAAAGTATACTGGACACCCAAATATCCTGAAGTATCCAACCTCAGGCTTCACTCCAGTGAAGGCTTCTTCATGAGTCATATTCTTCAAAATCTGGTGAGGACTCCTTTTCTGAACATATATTGTTGTCATGGATGCTTCTGCCCACACAATCATAGGTAGACTCTGATCATGTACCATTTATTTGGTTACCTCAATGATGGTTATGTTCTTCCTCTCCGCAACCCCATTTTCTTGAGGGTTAGAAGGAACTGTGTACTCCCTCTTGATCCCTGCCTCAATACAGAAATCACTAAAATACTTGGAGGTGTATTATCCTCCATTATATGATATTAGCACCTTGATCTTCCTTCCGGTCAGATTCTCAACCCGAGCTTTGAATTCTTGAAATATTGAAAGGACTCCATCCTTCATCTTCAAGAAATAAATCCATGTCTTCCGAGAGTGATCATCTATGAAGAGTACATAGTACAAATATCCATTCAAGGAGGCAACGATCATTGGTCCACACACATCTGAATTTATCAAGTCCAAGATTCCCTTGGATCTACTGCCACTTATCAAGAAGGACCCCTTGACATTATTTCCAAGAGCACAACCTCTGCAAACACCATTATGTTGAACTTGTATCTCTGGAAGGCCTGTTACCATATTCCATAGAGCTGGAAGGGCTCTATAATGAATGTGAGAAAGTCTCCTATGCCATAGCTCACTCAAGATGATAGTGTCATGTAACAGGGCCTAGACTGGTCAGACAATCAACCTGTATAGGTTGTTTTCTTGAACACCAATTAGTCAGGCATAATTCATATGTGATTCCTTGTGCCATGCAAGAACTTTTCCTTCAGAAAAGGTAACCTTATAGCCTTTATCCTCTAAGGCAGAAATGGAGACATGGGTCCTTTTCATCCCAGGTACATATAGTACCTCACTCAACTGAAGAGGTATGTCAAAATATAGTTGGAATGTAGAAGTGCCAACCCCTTTCACATTACATCTGGCATTGTCTCCAAGTACAACATGTAGACTGGTCTCTTTCTCAATAAGATCTGAGAGATGATCTCTATAATCGGTCATGTGTCTAGAGGCACCACTGTCAATTAACCAAATATCATTATCAGTAGGAACTATACCTGAGAGTGTTGAAATGAATAAGAAGGATTCTTCTTTGATGTCTTCATTTCTCTGAAGTCTTGACTTCCATGAACTGGAGTTCCTTGATCTATCAAGCTTATCTTCCACCATAGTTTTGTTCATCATATTTTCATATTCTTCACAAACCCTTACCAACTGGGATAGGAAACCCAACGGCTAGGCTAGGCTAGCAATCTTAGGTTTCGTTGGGCTTATGACTGCCAACAATAAGCCTTGAAAGTCAGAAGAACACTGTTGAGCTGAAAATCTCCTTCAATGAGTTGCAAAAACCCTAAAACTGGATTTTCTGCAGAAAATTGCGAAACCCTACAAAACCTAGGGACAAAAATCCAAAATTCTCATAATTGCAATTTGAGAGTTGTTGGATGTGTGCTAAGGGATGTCATACACCCCTATTGAATTTTTAGTCCCAACGTTTTAGTATAGAGTGCTGAAACACTCAAAAGGGAGAGGGTCGTATAGTTTTCTGGAAACCCTAGGAGGGTCGTATGGTTCTACAGAAGAGAGAGGATGACTGCTTGAATCTTGTGCAATGGCTTCTTCAAGACCTATGCTCTGAATCCATGTTGAATTTTCACTATTCTAGGCTCAAGCATGAGGTTTATTTCATTTTAGCATTTACTTGAACCATACACAAATGCAACTACACAATTCACAAGTGTTGCAATAACCAAAATCACAAGAAGAAGTACCATGCACAAGAACACAAGAAATATCCTGGGAAACCCTTCCACTCAAGGGAAGAAAACCCAACAATCCTTTGCTATATTATCAAGAGAAGATCCCCCAACCATAAAACCCTAATGCACACAAGAGGGTGTTCTACAACCATGAAACTTGCTCCCAAGAGAGGTGTGCACTTCATCCCTTAAAGTGTACTTGTTGAAATTCCGAAATGACAACTGACATGTGTGTGAGTGTGTGTTTCCTTAATGGGGAAATCACCTTTATTTATACTAGACCGGACACAACAAAAGGTGTGTTTGTTGGCACAACAGGGCCGACCTCAATAACTCAGAAAATAATTAATTATAACAATGCACATTAATTATCTTTCACATATGGTGGGGCCAACCTGTACCCTTTACATCACGATTAGGGTTACATGTAAATCTTACACTTAGAGAATATAACAATGGATCCACATGTCCACTAGTGCTCAGCCACTAGGGACACGTCCACCTGTGCTCAGACACAAGGATGCCATACTCAACAAAATCGTTTGGAGTACCACATCGTCTCATCTCTCACACAGAGGAGAATGATACACCCATCACATGGGCACACCCAACCACTGGGGGACAACTCAACTCTCTAGAGGAGAACGATGCCAACCACTTGGGGATGACTCAACTCTCACATAAAGGAGAAAGATGTCCCATCACATGGGTGTGCCCAACATTGAGCTCCCTCTCAGGTCAACTCAACTCAGTCACAGAGGAGAACGTATCCTGGAGGATGTCTCAAGAAGCTACAATCATCAACGCTTGAGGTCTCTATTAGGAATGGAGGGAGGAAGAGGGAGAGATGGTGGTATGAAATAAATGTGTAGATATCAGAATCAGACGAGGCACAAAAGTTGAGAGGGAGATTAAAGCTAGAGGAGCACTCACTGGATTTTACAAAGGGAATATTTGGAATGTGAAAGGGATATGGCGCAAATTTCAAGGTTTGGTAAACCATGAATAGTTCACATTGCCTAGATAATGGTCTAGGTTCAAAAGACAAATTTTTAGGCCATAAAATTTTCCTCTAAAGTTGAAGGGCACATTGTGGAAGGTTCTTGAGGTCCACTCCACGGTCTAGGCTAAAATCCAGAGTCTTAGTCCATAACATTTACCTCTTGAGCTTATAGACCATGTGCAGGTCCCTCCACCATTGGAAAGGCTCTCCTTAGGGATCTTTGGCCTGCGAGTGGGATGTGGTGATTATTTTAAGGTTTGGCACACCACAAATGCCTCTTAGTGTCCAAACCATGGTTTGATGCAAAGTTCCAAGTTGTTGAACCATAAATTTTCATTTGGGTCTCATGGGTCATGCATATGGGCTTGGGCCACTACACATGCAGTACAAAGATAATATTTTAGCACAATATGATGCTAATATGAAAGTTTAGCACAATAGGGATGGTTCTTGAGGTCCATGCCATGGTCTATAGTAAAAAATCAAGGCCTTAGTCCAAAATATTTTCATGTACAACACTTGAGCTATGTTTTGAGACCCAAACCCCCTCATAAGACCTCTATAGGGACTCTTTTCCCTATTAGTGCAATATGGTGGGCGTATCTTTTTTTGAATATCCATGACATGGTTCAATACCAAGATCCAGGTTATTGGGCCATGACATTTGTAAATGAGGTTCATGGGCTATGTGTGGGGCCTTGGTCCACCACACTTGTCTTACATAGTGATTTATTTTCGTGTGAGCCTTTAGGGCCCATAGCCGATGGAGCCTATCATACCAATATGATTCTCATGGCTTGAATCATGCTTTGAAATCAACATCCATAATCTTAGTTCATAACATTTTCTTTTAAAGACCACTAACCATGTTCTAGCATTGTAAGAATCATTCTTAACAATTGCTTCTAGATAAGAGAGAATGCTAACACATCCATGCAAAATTTATTAAGTATACTTAAAAAAAAATCAAAATCAAGATGATTTACCAAATTTATTTTATCATTATCTTTATTTTAATTATTATAATTCATTATTTTTAATATTTCATGCTTATAATTCTCTAATAGTTTAATTTAATTTATTAGCTTTATTGACTTTACACAAGATATAGGACACAACCTATTATTTATCGTTAAAAATTAAATTTAAAAAATTATAGATAATTTCCTTGTCCAATATTTTTAAAATCAAAATCTCCTATTAAATTTAAGGGCGAAAGGTTTTGAATCATTCATCGAGCCAAAGGTTTTCTAAGAAAGATTGAATACTTCTCTTATTTTTTAGTTGAGAGATACATGAGGCTTTGTACAGACCATGGAAAATGCACTTATCCATGTGGATGAAAGTTTGAATGAGCACAACCGGGAGTTCTATAGAGAACCTGTGGGGCTGAATAGAACCCATCCCGTCTGTGTGAATGAAATTGTCAATTGATAAGTGGATGGAGTAGGCGAACTAGGGAGCAAACATACCGGCTTTTCAGGTAAAATAATGGACCTATCATATTTTCACGGGTAGTTTGAGTTTCACATGGATCAAAGTTCCATACATTTCAAAACCTTACCCCAGGGGTTTTGTCCCATTTTAAACCAATCCAGATGCTCAAAAAATCGATTTGGATTCGTCGAAAATTTAAAATGGGGCAGCAGGAGGAAAGGTAACTCATTAATCCCTAGTGAGTCCAGTCCATGAGTGGATAATTGTATGCAGAAGTGGGAGAATGAGTTGTCAGATATGACTTTGGAATAAGTATAGTTCTCAAGCTCTAGTGGCGCTGACAAATATGATTTTTTTGAAAATTTCAATATCTTTCAACTCATCAACATTTCAAATTAAACAAGGGTTGCATGGCAACGCAGTTCCTCCCGAGTTAGTTGGGAAATACATGTTGAACAATTAAACTTAATATAACTAAATGCACAAGTAATGAATATTTTTTGTCAAAATATAATAATTGAGGGTTGTTTGTTATTCAAAGTGTATAATGAAACATAAGCTAAATGGAACTATAATATTCATAAATATAATATAAATATAATAATAAATAATATATTAGATAATAAATATAATAATGCATAATAATAAATACATAGTACAATTTTTTATATTTAGATGTGGTGATTGGTGAAATTCATTGAGTATGTAATTAATTCTACATATTGAAAGACTTGAAGGGAGCAATAACACTTCAATTCTATCAACCAATTAAAAATGAGAAACACAAATATTTTTATTATATCCAAAAATATATATATATTTTCCTATGTTAAACATTACATTGCATACACAAATTTTGTTAGGATATTTAGACACTTAGGAGTTAGTTAAGATCTACTTGGTCTAATATGTCGTTAGGTAAAAGTGTGTTTCTTTAGTATGCATTTGTAGTTAGGAAATCCGACGGTCACGATATGTTCCCGACATAGAATGATCCGACAGTTCATACTCTCCTCGATCTTAACGGCCATTGATCCGTGGCTTAACACCTGATTGGTCCATGATCTCTATTTAAAGAGCATGGATGGTCATTTTCCGATGATCGATTGTAAGAAACTCTCTTGTAAAATCTCTTTGTAATCTTTTCTTTTGCATTAATAAACTGCTCCAAGGGGCCGCGTTGGCTGGGGTCATGGATGTTTCCCCGTAGGGGTTTTACCACATGAAAACATCGGTGTGTTTATCTTTGATCTGGTTATGTGAGTGGTTGTTGAAGGTGTTCATCCTCTGTTGTCAAACATGGTATCAAAGCCTGTTTGAAGACCCGCTCCTGTTGTAGATCGAGATCGTGAAGTCGAGTTGTCTCATCTCCATTTTCTGGCATTTCTGTACATTTATGGGCTTAGAGGACTGTTCCATTGCGTCCGGAGCACTCATTTCATTCAGGAACACTTTTCATTTCACTCGAAAATGTTTCTGTTTGCCCAAGATACGGTCATTACAGTCAGATCCGGAGGTATAAAGCCTGAATACGCATTTTTAAAATTTCTGCAAAGTTTTATTTTGATTTTATGTCAGTTTGTATTTTTTTATTTCCGGGTTGCTACTCTTTTAGATCTATGTATTCTCTTTGCCCCATGCCCTGTGCGATCTCGGTAAATCAGAAACAGATAGGAAAATGTGCATCTTCCGAGTAAGCTAACCGAGATCTAACCCTTGTTGTCATCGAGAAACGAAATTTTTCTTTTTGTGTGAAAAGAGTTTTTTTTTAGCATGCTCTCCAACGCCGTCTTCAACAACAACAACAACAACAATCGTCCTTTTGAACATTACAATATGTTTTGCTAGACCATTTGGTTAAAACTTGTCTTATTAAGTAAGAGGTCTTGAGTTCAAGTCTCTCTTTTGTTACTTTTTTTGAAAAAGTTCATGCTAAAAATTGTAAAGTGCATTTCACTTC
>ML790762.1:400166-413611 GCA_009831015.1 Picea engelmannii | reverse complement strand
TCCGACCAGCCTTTGGTGTGACAATCAGAGTGCCATCAAGCTCGCCAAAGACCCAGTTCAACATCAGCGTAGAAAACACATCGAGCTACACATGCACTTCATTAGAAAGCTAATTCATGATCAAGTTATTGAAGTGCTCTTTTGCCCTACAAAAGATCAAGTTGCAGACATTTTCACAAAGTCTCTTACAGAAGCGAAGTTTTCCAAACTTTGATCTATGTTAGGAGTTCAGGAAGTTGTCATTAAGGGGGGGTAGGCTCTAATGCCTCCTTCCTTCTCCTATTGTGTCACTATTGTAAATCCTTCAATCCTATCCCAAGTTGTTCTTAAGGGGGGATGTTAGGATATTTAGACACTTAGGAGTTAGTTAAGATCTACTTGGTCTAATATGTTGTTAGGTAAAAGTGTGTTTCTTAGTATGCATTTGTAGTTAGGAAATCCGATGGTCACGATATGTTCCCGACATAGAGTGATCCGACGGTTCATACTCTCCCCGATCTTAATGACCATTGATCCGTGGCTTAACACCCGATTGGTCCATGATCTGTATTTAAAGAGCATGGAGGGTCATTTGCCGATGATCGATTGTGAGAATCGCTCTTGTAAAATCTCTCTGTAATCTTTTTCTTTGTATTAATAAACTGTTCCAAGTGGCCGCGCTGGCTAGGGCCGCAGATGTTTCCCCGTAGGGATTTTATCACGTGAAAACATCGGTGTGTTGATCTTTGATCTGGTTATGTGAGTGGTTACTGAAGGTGTTCGTCCTCTGTTGGAATACTTGTGTTGTCGAACAAATTTATGGTAAAGGGCAAATTAATGTCACATCAAAAGAAAACTCATTACTATAGTCTCATGACATGGTCTAATAATGAAATCATGAATATTTAGAATCTGCCATTTATTACCAGTTTATAATAAAATTCTCAATATTTGAAAATCTTAGATATACTGATTGAAATGATAAAATAATTTATAATAAATGAGTTATAAAATAATTTTTTAAGTAAAGTTTTATTTTATTTTTTAATTTTCATATAAAAAAAAAATATTTTAACCTGTCAATTTTCAAACCCTTAGTTTGAAATATAATCCTTCTCTTCAAATGTGTTTTATTATTTCGAAAGATTTTGAAAATTCATATCTGCCTTTCTAGATGCCACTCAGCTGTTCTTGTTAAACATTGATTGCCATAAATTTGTTTTTTCTATTTTTAAATAGATTTGTTTTCTTTGTAACCCTCTCTGTTTTAATTTTCAATTTTCATATTAACAGGAAATTAATTTAAAACAATAGATTTCAGGAAATCGATCAGAGATAACTGGAAGTATGGAAATTCTAAAATCTATGATGGAAGTATGGAAATCCGCCGAGAAGAGAAAAAGTCTCTCGGAGGGTTGCCCAGGTCAATCGGTGGACGTAAACTGCTTATAAATTTCATTATTAATTATATTTTTCTCCACTTTACTGTTAAATCGAGAGAGGCAATTCTAATGTGATCTCGCTTCTGAAAAATCTATGGCGGGCAGAAAGTATTATTGTTTTTATTATTTCCGTTAATTTGAGTTCTACAATATTAAAAAACATAAACTTTAATTTTCTTTAATAATAAATAATTAAAGAAGAATAAAAATATAAAATAGATAATACGTAACGTGTAAGTATTGAGTCAGTCAAGGTGTCCATTAGAATAGGTGTCATTTTACCTATTATTTATCTTTACTTGCAATGTTTCTAGTTCATTATAACTATTTATTAACAATATATGCTCTTCTGGAATTTAGAGATTGCAAAAACCCTTGCATGATCTATGCTAATAACTCAAAGCTCTTTGTGGGCATTATGTTCTTGAGAGTGATGAGAAATTTTATCAAGGTACGAGTAGTGAAATTAGCATCCTTAACTAAAAACTTTTAGAAGAATTGATTTGTTGTAAATAAGTTAGATGTCTATGGCATGGTATTTCTCTTATTTAAATTATAACATTGTTCTTTATTTTATATTTAGTAATTTATATATATATTAATATATTTTAAGTATGGGAAATTTTTGGTTGGTAAATTAATAAGGAGAAGGAATCAAAATCTAGGTTTTATTAAGAGGATCCAATATACAAGATACACATTCAACTAAATTTGGTCAACCAAATCAATATTAGACAATATTTATAATATGTAGTATTCATCCATTGATACCTAGATACCTAAGTTATAATGAGACTAACATGATCAACTTCCCACATGGACCACTGAAATCATGTCATGTGTACCTATTCCTTAGAGGCACATAAGTCCCAAGTTAAAAACACCTTAGCTTGGTTTCCAACTAAATGAATAGGATCAAGTGACATAATTACACATGTTAAGGCATGATAAGATCTATAAATTACAAACACGCCTTCTCTCTTAGCCAAAAACAACCCCCAAAATAGGTAAAATATCTTTGTATGAGAAGTGTACACTTGGTGCACAACCAAACTTCGATGTTGGTTGCTCCTCTAAAGTAGGTGTTTTAACCTTGTAAAAGTTTTATTTAAAGCCATGTGGAACCTTATAACCTCCTCCAAAGGAAGGAAACTGGTCTAGGTGGATCTCGGTGGCCATCCACCTTTTCCACTAAATCAACGTTTTCAAGCTTGTGGTTTTGATAAACCATTATATTCATCCTTTTGATGGGAAATGTAATGCAATGCCATCTCCATTTGTTAACCAAAACCGTCATATGTACATTCCTATAGTGTTAATGCACCAAATCCCATTAGAAATCTGCAGTTAAGCGTGCTTGGGCTAGAGTAGTACTGGGATGGGTGACCTCCCGGGAAGTCCTAGTGTTTTACATTCCTATGGAATTTTGTAAACTTAGACTAATTTATCCCACATGCATCATGGGAATTATTCTCCTCTCACTCTCTCATATACAATCAAGTTGAAGGATGTCCTTTAAGCATGCAATAGAGTGTGATGTAATGCTTAATCCTTTAAGCATGCAATAGAGTGTGATGTAATGCTTATTGTGAATGAGCGTAGCCAACATCTCTTTCTCTTCAAGGATAATCTACCACCATTCTAGCTAGATTGCGTTCTACATTATTATGTTATTAATTAATAGAAGTTGGGTTTCAATGTATTTCTCTCTGTTATATTTTCATTTGTATCTCATTTTGTTCTCAATATAATTTTCGTTTGTATCTCATTTTGTTCTCAATATAATTTGGATCAATGGTATCAAAGCAGTTTTCTCCTTGTCGTTTCTTAGTGCACGTCCCCGACGAGGTCAGGGTATAGAGAGTTGGGTCTCAAGTTGGTTTTGCTTGAGGAAAAATGCTCTCGCCAACCCAAGCAACCTCCCATGGAAAAAGAAAAGATAAAAGATGGAGTAGGAGATCCTTTCAAGATGTTGCTAGAGGAATCCCTCATGCGACAAAGGAAGAAAATGATGGAAAACTTCGCTCAGATCCTTTGACGACTACCAACGGTGGTAGAGGAAGTCGAAGAAGGGTGATGGGAAGTCGAAGAAGGACACAAGAAATTGGTGTGAGTTCCACAAAATCCCAGGCTGGCACAACACCAATGAATGTCATTCAAAACATTCATTGGTGGTCGAGCTCAAAGAAAAATAATCAAAACCCAACTCATACTCTAATTCAGACCAGAATAAAGGGAAACCAATGATCAATGTAAAACCCACTGCTACTATCGTAGCCACAACAATCCAAATTAGAAGAACTAGATGATCCTAAAGAGGGGAAGTGCCTCTTCCATCCTTGGTGCTCGTTGCTTCCTTACCCAATGGTCCAATCTATAGATGCTCCCTTCCAAAGAATATGAGTCTTCCATATGTTCAACATAGCTCTATTGGCCACCACCTTTTTCAAGTGTGCTTTGGCTTCCAGTCATTAACCCCCATTTATATAGCTCTTCTTGCGGCATCTTCACCGATAGAGTCCTCCCACACTCAGGCCAAGTCAAGTTATGCAACCAGATTTGTTGAATAGATCCAACATCTCCAACAATAGGTTCATGATATCCTTCAACATGTTAATTCCAAGCACAAGCAATAAAACTACTTCAACAAGGCAAGTGACTCACCAAGGTTCAGATTCAACAAAAGTTTCCTAATCTCCCGAGGGAACTTGATGCAATGGGGACCATTGCTTCCTATGGGGGGAGCAATGAACTAGGTGGATCTTGTTCACCATCCATCTTTTCCAATGAATCAATGTTTTTGAGCCTGTGGTTTTAATAAACCATGATACTCACCCTTTTGATGGGGAATGTTATGTAATACCATCTCCATTTGTTAATCACAACCATCATATGTACATGCCCACAACATTAATGCACCAAATCCCATTAGAAATCCATAGTTAAATGTACTTGGGCTAGAGTAGTACTGGGATGGGTGACCTCCTGGGAAGTCCTAGTGTTTTACATTCCTATGGAATTTTGTAAACTTAGACTAATTTATTCCACATGCATCATGGGAATTATTCTCCTCTCGCTCTCTCATATACAATCAAGTTGAAGGATGTCCTTTAAGCATGCAATATAGTGTGATGTAATGCTTAGTCCTTTAAGCATGCAATAGAGTGTGATGTAATGCTTATTGTGAATGAACATAGCCAACATCTCTTTCTCTTAAAGGACAATCTACCACCATTCTAGCTAGATTGTGTTCTACAGTATTATGTTATTAATTAATAGAAGTTGGTTTCACTGTATTCTCTATTCTCTGTTATATTTTCGTTTGTATCTCATTTTGTTTTCAATATAATTTGGATCAGTGGTATCAAAGCAATTTTCTCCTTGTCGTTTCTTAGTGCATGTCCCCGATGAGGTCAGGGTATAGAGAGTTGGATCTCAAGCTGATTTTGCTTGAGGAAAACCGCTCTCGCCAGCCCAAGAAACTATTGATATTATGGTAGTTGCAGGAGGTATTTACCTCCATGTGTAAACCTGACGAGAATAGAATATTCCAGGAAGCAAGAAGAAACCCTAAATAATTGGTTAATAACCCTAGAAGACAAGTTGGCTCGAGATAATGACTTGTATTAGGTTATTAGCCTCCAGGAGAAGAAGTCGGTTAAAGGAAATGTTATATACTAACGAAGTAGCACCCAGAATGAGAAGTCGGCCCAGGCAGTCTGGCAAAAGCAATATAAATACAGGAGGCCAATCTTCATTTTAACCAGACTTCTCAGAACTGCAGAAGTGCACTTGTGCGCACTGTAGTTGGCCAGTTTGTGCGCAAGTCTTTGGAGGAGTTGTTGTCGGCAATTTTGCATTCTGTATTTTCGGTTTCTCTAGGTTGGGCTCTCTGATCAGTCTTGATTGTTCTTGCTTGATACGCTATCCCTAGAGAGAGGTGCGCTATCTTGTTTGGATATCTAGCCTAGGGTTTGCTTCTGGAATGATTCTTTGTCAAGGTTAAGGTGCTCGGGGTGGCTTCGACCTATGGTTGGGTGACAATATTGTTATATTTTCTATGGTTACACGAGCACATCCATTATATTCTAACAGGTTATGGGCCCACACTATCTTCGGATAGTCTAACCGTTGGAAGATAGATTGGGAGGATTTGCCCAAGTTGCAGTTGGAATTGTAGCCAATTTTTGTTGCAGCAATGAAACCCTAATCCTCTTGTTGAGGCACCTTAAGTGAAGAGATTGACCTAATTTCTGGATAGACTAGTGCGCCCTAGCCTAGTGCATATCCTGGTACTCTCAACAAGCTAAAACGTCAAGTTTGAGTTTTTGGTCAAAATCAAGGGTTGACCCAGTCAAAGTAATTATGACTTACTCTATGAAGTCAAAAAACAAGTTGGAAGGAGCTTCTAACTTCAGAGCATGGAAGACAAGGATTGATCTCATCCTTTCCAAGAATAAATTGTTAGATATTGTGAAAGGAAACATTGTCGAACCAAAGTTTGAAGAAGGAAAAGAGAAGGAACCATAGAACGTTGCAGTTATGGAGAAGTTCAAAGACAATGACGTCAATGCCATGAGTATCATAGTGGATTCTATAAAATACTACTTGATACCCTACATCTCCCATCTTGACTCATCTAAGAAGATGTATGATGCCCTAACAAACCTCTTCTCAGTCAAAAACATTGGACAAATAATGAGTCTAAAGAATGAGCTCCGTGACATGAAGATGAATGATGATGACAGCATAACATCATACTTTGTGAGAATCTCTCAGTTAATGAATCAACTACAAGGTATTGAACAGATCATTTCAGAGAAGGAACTGGTAAATATAGTACTCAATGGTCTTCCCAACACATGGGATGCATTTGCTGCAATCATGAACACAAGGAAGGAGTATCCTGCATTTGAAGAACTTTGGACTTGTTGTGCACAAGAAGAATCAAGGATCACTGCAAAAGAGAAACCCCAAAAGAAATACGATGATCAAGCCTTCACATCAAGGTTTAAGAATTTCAGGAATAAAAATAAGTTTGGCTTTAGGAAGAAACCAAATCAAGAGAAAGATATGTCAAAAATACAATGCTTCAATTGTCGAAAATATGGCCACTACAAGAATCATTGTCCCAAGTTAAAGAAAAGAAAGGAAACACACGAAGCATCAGTTTCCGAAGAAAGGGAACCCTCAAAGAAGGTCAAGCAGGACAAAACAAACTTCTTCTTCTAAA
This sequence comes from Picea engelmannii, assembly GCA_009831015.1. Lineage (NCBI taxonomy): Eukaryota > Viridiplantae > Streptophyta > Pinopsida > Pinales > Pinaceae > Picea > Picea engelmannii. Next base: position 406,957 of record ML790762.1, on the reverse strand, counting down.
GACAAGGTAACAATACTCTTCATAGTTCTTGCACATACCATGTTTTCTGTACATATCTTGCATATCAATTTCTTAGAAAATAATATGTTCAAAGAGAAACTATACCTATGGAAGAACAACAAGATAAGGATTTTCTATCACAATGACTAAAAGTCAGACAATACACATGAAAGGATGAAGTACATCAACAACCCCTGGTGACAATTCACGTGGAAGTTATTACATAAGTAACAACTGTAAGATAAGCCGAAATCAGAATCAATCTTGAAGAAACCTAGAAGAAGTAAAGACATAAAGAAGTCAACAATCAAGAGGAAATTGGAAAAATACTTGTGACACTTTGCAGAAGGCAATAAGGATGCAAACAAAAGCATGGACTATGCTAGATGGAGAGAGTCGATTATATATTTCCAAAAGAAGAGCATGCATTCATGCATGAAGCAAGGATTAGGAGGGAGCTAATCCTAAAATATATGATCCATTGAAGATGATGAAGTATCTATCCATGGTAGCAACCATGAAAAGCAGCATGTGTTCAGTGTGACTTTAGAAGAAGTTTTCTTCGAAAAGAAGTCTTAAAGTATGCATGGTTGTCCATCCACATCCATGGTCCTATGATGAAAGAAAGAAGTTGAAATCTTCAAGGCATGGAATCTATAGAAAACTCCATGGACCCAAGAGCTAAAGAAAACATGAAGATTCCAAGAGAGAAATAAAAGCCAGAACAACTAGTCATTGTATCGATAATCATAAGACTACCAGCTTGATTTGAACCTTCTAGAAGAAATCAAGCAGAAGAAATGAAAGTTGTGATGAAGAACAGTGTATGGAAGACTTATGAATTAAAGCATTACGAGATCCAGAACCAAAGGTTCTCCCAGATAGAGGGAGAGGGCTATGATGATAGCTTGTTCCAAACATACCTCTACATGAGCCATTATATCTTCTGCAATACCCATGGGTTGGATTTTACATCAGATAAATGTAAGGAATGTTCTCAGAATAATTGAACAAGAAGCGTATGTAGAGCAACCTCAAGGTTTTGAGGTATACCATAAAGAGAGTTTTGTATACAGATGGAAGAAGATCTCATACGGATTCAAACAACTTGGTGTAGAGCCCCCAATGCACAACAAAAGCGTGGTGAAAACTTTCTATAACAAAGATATTGTATCAGAATGGTTACTCAGAAGCTTAGGATGATGGATTGCTAATCCATGACAAACTACCATGATGGAAGAAGAAGTACCACTCGAATATGTTCCAGTTTGACCCTTGCCACGATGTTATGAGCTAGCAGGAAACAAAAGATGAATCCAATAACAATATATTATATTGATCAAAGTTATATGAAGCCTTCAGAGAAAACCAGTGTTCCAAAAAAACCGAAGTACATTGAGATCAAGCATTACATTCTCCGTGATGAAGTCTAGAAAAGAGAAGTGGTTCTCCAATATATATATCTCCACAGATGAGCAGATAAGCAGATATTTTGGTAAGGCCTTTGTCCAAGATGAAAGAGTTTGTGTACTCAAGCTAGAGCTCGTGGAGATGACTTCCTTATTGAAAAAGGAAGAGATAACTCCTAGGTTGGGAGGGAGCACTAATGTATTATTGATTTATGGATAGTCATTTTTCAGTTCGAAAAATGGTCGAAGATGAGTAGTTCCCTTTCCAGTTCGGAAAGTGGTTTGAGATCTCTGATGGACAGGCATTTTCCAGTTCGGTAAATGGTCCAGATCGAATGGTCGTTTTTGTAATGAAAATGGTTCGATGGATTGTTGATGTACCATAGATAGTGATTCCCCTTGTGGCCAGTGTGGGGGAATGGTCTAGGATAGTCTTTCTTCTTGACGGTCACTCTCAGTAGTGGTCCACCTCACCAAATAGTCATTATTTCGAAGCTCACAGTTATGAGTAGTTTCAAATAATGGTCCGTTTTGGAGGTTGGTGCAGGACAGTCATTTCCTTGGGAAATGGTCCGGATAGTCATTCCCTAGGGAAGATTCATTCTCTCTAGGTTGCACTTTGTTTAGTGCTGTAGGAATGGCCCGGATAGGTGAATGGTCCAGGTTCAGCAATCAGGGATAGTCATTCCCTAGGGCAGATTCATTCTCTCGAGGTTGCAATTTGTTTAGTGTCGAAGGAATAGCCCATATAGGTGAATGGTCCAAGTTCAGAAATTAGGGACATGCATTCCATATGGAAGACTCATTCTCTCCAGGTTGCACTTTGTTTAGTGCTAGAAGAATGGCCTAGATAGGTGAATGGTCCAGGCTCAGAAATCAGAACAGGTATTCTTCCTTGCTTGAGAAGAATAGTCTAGATAGCCCATCATTAATGTTTTACTCTTTGAGGGAAGATGCTCTTCCATATCTCACAAATGTGAGTGGAAGAATGGCCCAAATGACTCAGTTTGTATCATAACATTGTTTTTCTGTGCAGGTTGATATCATATGATATGATTGTCATGGAGACTGTATGTCTCTGGACAATAGATGTATGCTACTTTGGTGGATGTGTTCCATTGATTATATGTCACTGATCAAGTAGTTGTGTGCTACTTGGTGTGGTAATGTACCACTGGATTGTAGTTGTGTACTACTATGGATAGACACAGTTGTGTTCTATTGAATGACATTGTTCTGATTGCCTTGTAGACTATCAGTAGTGTTGAAAATGATTATCAGCTAGATGAATGATCAGTATACTGATGGATAGAGATTCTCCAGAAGGAAAATAGTCCAGAACATCTATTATTCTAGGACATATGCCCAGATTAGAAGAATGGTTTTTGTATCACTCCTTGAAGTGAGTGACTTATTCAACATCATGTATGATTACTCAGATGGAGTATGGTTTCAAGAGATGATGCAGTTGATGTTTTCAGATGTCACTGATAGTGATGATGGTGTTCGTGATCTAATCACGAGATAGTTTGTACGACTATGATGATGTTACCAATTCAATGTTGTGTTTGTGGTCAAGACCGTTGCCTTCAATACCTCCCTAGTTAGGAGGGAGTGTTGATATTATGGTAGTTGTGGGAGGTATTTACCTCCACGTGTAAACTTGACGAGAATAGAATATTCTAGGAAGCAAGAAGAAACCCTAAATAATTGGTTAATAACCTTAGAAAACAAGTCGGCTCAAGAGAATGACTTGTATTAGGTTATTAACCTCCAAGAGAAGAATTAGGCTAAAGGAAATGTTATATACTAAAGAATTAGCACCCAGAATCAGAAGTCGGCCCAGGCAATCTGGCAGAAGGAATATAAATACAAGAGGCCAGTCTTCATTTTAGCTAGACTTCTCAGAATTACAATCAACTCCTCTCCCGATGCTTGGATTGTAGATTCAGGAGAATCACATCACATGGCTGCCTCAGAAGCAGTCTATTCTTCTTTGGATGCATGCAAAGGTCCTCCTATTCTGATGGGGGAAAACTCTTCCTTCGAAGTCACCAACAAAGGAAGGATTGAACTCACTAATGGAAGTTTTGAGAATGTGTTGCATGTTCCCAAGATTTATGTCAACCTTCTCTCTGTGTATCAAATGACGAATTCCGACATCAGAAAGAAATTCATCTTCACACCAAATTCTGTGGACATATGCGACATGCAAACCAACTCCAGGGTTGCTACCGATGAGGTAAATCATCAGTCTAGATTGTATACATTTTCTGAATTCATTGAACCTGATTCTTCTTTACTGCTTACTCATGCTGATGAAAGTAGTAGGATATGGAATGAAAGGTTTGGACATTTGAATTTCAGATACATGCAACAGCTTAGCAAGCACAGATTAGTTGATGGTCTACTAGACATCCATTTCTCCAAGGGAGTGTGTGAGGGATGTGTTCTCGGGAAACACCCTCAAGAGAAATTCGACAAAGGAAAGCCTCAGCGAGCTTCCGCACCTTTGGATATGATCCATAGTGACCTCATCGGTCCTTTTCCGCATCCATCGATCAACAAAGCGAGGTTTGTTCTCATTTTTGTTGACGATTTCTCACGTTTTACATGGATCTACTTTCTCAGGCAAAAATCTAAGGTCTTTCAACACCTCAAAGATTTCAAAGCTTTGGTTGAGACACAGTCCAGAAAGAAGATCAAAGTTCTCCGAACTGATAACGGGGGAGAGTATGTGAATCATAATATTCATAATCTTTTCCATGAGGCAAGGATTCAGTTGCAGCATACAGTTCCCTACACTCCGCAGCAAAACAGAGTTGCTGAGCAGAAAAACAGATCTCTAAAGGAGACGACATCTTACATGTTGCATGCAAAGTCACTACCACAGAGACTATGGGCCGAAGCACTTAACTGTGCAACATACATCCAAAACAAATCTCCCCATAGATCTGTTAAGGATAAGACCCCCTATGAGGCTTGGAGCGCCCTCAAACCAGAAGTGACCCACTTTCGCATTTTTGGTTCTCGTGCATGGGCCCCGATTCCCTTTGAAAAGAGGAAGGCACTTGATCCACAAAGCGCTGAGTGCACTTTTGTTGGATACCCCGATGGTGTGAAGGGATATCGGCGTATTGATCTTTCCTCGAACTAGCTCATCATTGAGCGTAGTGTCCAATTCAAGGAAAGTGTCTCATATGTACCTCAGCAACCGCATGCAAACACCTTCACTCTTCCACCTATTCAAGATTATGAGAATGCACATGCTGACTCTTCTTCATATGAAAGCTCTGATTCAGAGGAATCGGAGGATGAGGATGAGGATTCAGAGTCAGTACAGTCAGATGCAGATTCAGAGCATCCAAATGCAGTTGCAAAGCTAGAGCAGAGGCCCAAGTGGGCACAGACTACTCTTCAGGATGCAAGGGATATCGTTGGTGATCCAACTGATACCAGGAGGACTCGATCTGATTTCGAGGAGCCTCCTATTGCACTCACTACCACTGAACCATTTCCTTCCAGACATCTTTTCTTGGTTCAGTGTTCAGATCCATAGTCTTATGGTGCAGCTGTTGGAAATCCCTTTTGGGAATCCGCCATGCAGGAGGAGTACAACTCCATCCTCGAGAACTAGACTTGGGATTTGGTTCCCCTTCCTTCTGGGAGGAAACTTGTTAGATGCAGATGGGTCTACAGGACCAAGAGCGCAGCGGATGGACAGATCAGCAGATACAAAGCTAGGCTTGTCACCAAAGGCTTTCAGCAGGTTCATGGTATTGACTATGATGAGACCTTCGCTCCAGTAGCGAAGATGGATTCCATACGATTGGCACTTTCCATTGCGGAAGCCAAGGGATGGGAAGTCCATCAGATGGACATGAAGAATGCATTTCTTCATGGTGATCTCTCTGAGAAGATCTACATGGAGAAGCCCCAGGGATTTATGCAGGACTCATCTTTGGTCTGTCGACTGAAGAAGTCACTTTATGGCCTCAAACAGGCTCTGAGGGCATGGTATGCCAAGATGGACTCCTAGCTGTTGTCACAGAACTTTGTACGTTGTAAATTAGACTCGAATGTATACATGCTCAAGCCGACTAATTCACTTCTACTTTTATTTCTGTATGTCGATGATTTGTTGATCACCGGTTGCTCGACTTCAACGATTGCTGCAGTCAAGAGGATTCTTCATGACAGGTTTTTGATGAGGGACATGGGTCCACTACACTTCTTCCTTGGACTTGAGATCACTTAGGATGCATCAGTCATCAAACTGTCTCAAGCCAAGTATGCACAAGATCTCCTTGAGAGATTTCACATGACAGACTGCAAGTCTGCTCTGACTCCTTTCCTATCAGGAGTCAAACTTGAGGATGGCGGGGAGATTCCACTGGTTGACAGCACACTGTACAGACGGTTAGTGGGGAGCTTGTTGTATCTCACACACTCCTAAACAGACCTCTCATATGTAGTTGGCGCATTTTCCAGCTTCATGCAGGAGTAACATGAGCTACATTGGAAAGCTGCAAAGCGTATCCTTCGATACGTACAGGGCACCATCACCTTTGGGATTCATTATGCGATAGAATCTACATTAGATCTCATTGGTTTTACTGATTCTGGCTGGGATGGCGATAACATTGATCGCAAGTCCACATCTGGTTACTCACTCAGTCTTCGTTCTGGGCCTATCTGTTGGTCGAGCAAGAAGCAAGCTGCCATTGCTCTATCTTCAGTCGAGGCATAGTATAGAGGGGTAGTTAACATAACCATTCAGGGTATGTGGCTACAACATTTTCTCACTAAGTTGGGCATTCAGTTTCATCGACCGATAGTGATCTAGTGTGACAACCAGAGCACTTTGAAGTTCTGTAGAGATCTATTTCAGAGGCAGCGGACGAAGCACATAGAGATCCACATGCACTACATCCAGGACTTAGTACATGAGGGATTCATCGACTTACAGTTATGTCCTTCAGCAGAACATATAACAAACATTTTCACCAAGACCTTCACTGAGCAGAAATTCCATTATTTGCGAGGTCGTCTTGGAGTGAAGGACACAATTGCCTAGCAATTGTAGTTCTTCTTTTTACATACATTGTACCTTGAGGGGGGGGTTTTCCCATGAGGTTTTCCCTCTTTCGTCAATTTATTTTCAGTGTATCTTTTGTACTTGGGTACCTAACATGGCCTCGTTGTCGGGACCCAATCTTTATTTTCACCATAGTGATGCTTAGGGGGGGTGTTGGAGTTACTTCACACACACCTAGGATTTCTTTTTCCTAAGGTTTTTATTTGTTTATTAGTCATAATTAGTCATTATCCAGTCTCCTATATTTTAGGAGAGAATATTCCACCTGGAGAATATTCTCTTTC
>ML790762.1:386638-400116 GCA_009831015.1 Picea engelmannii | reverse complement strand
CAGATCACTCTAGACCACCACTATGGCGACTTGGTTCACCTCAAGTCGAACTCATTGAGTTATACAGAGTATATCATGTGTAAATTATTCATTATTCACAACAGTTAATGAGAATTCTTCCATTCTTTCTCTCCTTCTTCTTCCTTCTCCAATTCTCTCTGCAAATGCGTGTATTATTGTTTAGCTAGATCTATTATGTGCAGGTTCAACACATTTACACCTGAATGGTGAGATATGCCTTAAAATATGTAGAAGTGCCTCCAAATGTGTAGAAAATCCTCTAAATATGTGAAGTGTCTTCAAATACATGTCAATACCCTAATTTTTCATATGAATGGGGTCTTAGGTGAATTCTCATGCCCATCCATGTTAGCAATCTACTACCTTGATCAGCCAAGAGTGGTGCCTAGGATAACATCAAACCCAAATTTGTACTTCTCTATTTTACTTATGACTTGCAATTATCAATAATTTCCAAAGGGTTCGCACCCCTTCCACTGTGCTTGTTGAGAAAAGAATGCCTCCAAATATGCAAAAAAAAAACATGCATCAATAGGTGCTAGAAAATGATTATGCACATCATAGTTAGTTTACCATACTAGACTCCCTAAGGTTTTCATCTACAATATATTATACACTCATGTATCAAAGAATATGATGAACGTTGGTCTTTTGAGTAAATAAGAATGACATTGGCATTAATGGATCATCCTTTAATACAATATTGTCCTTTTGTTTTTACTAATATTTTTTGAGATGAGATGAATGGACGATGCATTTACTAAGATATATTATTGTATGTTAGTATCCACTGATGCACATGGTAAAATGACTAAAAGTGATGATATAATTGATTGAAATGCACTTGGAATTCAATTGTTGTAGGAAATAAAGACATAGGACAAATGTCACAAAGATTTCTCACAAGTGTGAGAGGTAATTATATTTTTTCCTATGCATTTTGTTCTGTGATCCTTTATATTTCTTTCCCTGTGAATTTTTCTATGTGATCCCCATCCTATAGTTCTTCATTTTTCCATTTAAAAATGACCCATACTGACAGTTCAGAATATTGTTACCTACATTATCAACTTCGACCTTGACAATGATGATGATTCATGATTGTGGTAGCCTAATGATGTTGACGATTTGTCACAATTGTCAGTCTACTATGACCATGAATCATCATGGTCATAGTATATTGACAATGGTGATGAATCATCGCCATTGTCAGGCTACTAAAGTCATGAATCATCATCATTGTCAGGATCGAAGTTGACTATGTAGGTAACACTATTATGAACTGTCAGTATGGGTCATTTTCAAATGGAAAAATGAAGAACTATGGGATGGGGATTGTTATCGCACAAGTTGTAGGTTGGGAAAAGCCTGAACCAACCACCAATTGGTGACAAGCAGGAGGGACCCTACCCACTGTCACCTTAGGCAGGTGTCCCCGTCACTTTAGAGGTGAGGTATTCACCTCAAGGGAGGAATCTCGGTGACCCTAGGGGGAAATGAGATGAAAAATGATAAGTATTAATGGATGTCTCAGAGGTCAATTCTAAGTGGTATGAAGAGCTTGGTAAAGAGTCGTGGGAAGTTTCAATGGTTTCCAAATGAGTTGAGTGACCTCCCAAGTGTGAATACCTTCCCAAGACACAAGGAAAACAATGCATATAATGTAATATGTTAGTTGGACAAGCAAGTTAAGCTTGTTGTCCCTAATTTGCAGCAAAAAGGAATGATATATATCAGCTTAAGAAAGATAACAAAGAATTCAATATAAGTTCTAAGCATATGATAAAATAGACAAGACACAAGCTAGTGAAAGCTAACGCAACTCACCAATGATTAAACAATAACTTTAGCACAAAAAGCAAGGCAGAAACAAAAGGTTGCTGCAGCGAATTTATCATCCTCGTGGCTGTAGAAAACCAAGAATAACGGACGAAAAAACAGCCACAAGAAACTACCTCTAACTAGCCCAATAGGTGCGCTAGGCCTAGTAGAGAGTTAGGGAAAAGTTAGGGCTAAAACCTAGGGTTAGTTTAGGAGTTATTAAGCGTTAGAGGGTTAGTTTTCTGCTGCCCTAATGGTTGTAGATTAGTTTTGTGACAACAACAAGAATTTGTAGTTGAAATGGGATGCCTCAATGAGACAAGGGAGCCAAAGGCTCAAGGAACACTTTCCCAAAGAGACAACTTTAAAACTTGAAATTTGTACGTTTACCAAGGCAACAATTTATTTCTCCAATGCAACAAGTAAATGACTAGTGTCTTCAATAATTGGGTTAATGGAGTCAAGCAAAGAAAGAGCTAGAGGTACTACCTCCTTGGGGGTGTAAATCCTCTTACTCCCCAAGGCAAGTATCTCTAGCTAGTGTTTAGGCTAAGAGGGTGTATAGCCTTATACTTCCCTTAGAAAACCCTTGTTAAACCAATAACATGTAAGAATAAAGTGATGGAGACTAAGGTGGGGGTGTATACCCTTATACTTCCCACCTAACTCTAGAAAATAACCTTGACTTGAATAAAAAATGATAGCATAATGTAAAAAGACCTTACTAATTCAAGGAAAAAGCTAAGACAATCCAACATAATAGCTAGAAAGAAGCCTTCCAAAGATAGCACATCACTTCCATCAACCAAATATCCAAGAAATATCCATATATAAGAGCACAAGAGAGAGAACTAGCCAAAGATAGCGAAAATTTCAGTCCAATACTTCTCCAAATGGGAGAGTTATGTTATGAAATGAGATCTTATGATCTCTATTTATACAAAATGTATCCAAAATACTTTTTCCACATAATTTTAGGGTAAACCACAAGAATAGGGGTCGACAACCCTAATATTTCCCATTTACACAAATAATATTAAACAATTCACTTAAAATTTACTTTTACACAAAAAGAAACCCTAACTTAAGGTGATGTCACCCCTTTAGGGGACATTTTGACACTAGGAGCAAGTCATTGGTGTTGGAGGAGTGTAGTTAGGCTTCCCAAAAGCCACATGTCAATCATCCAAGTCATTTATTCATGGTCAAAGCCTCATTCTCCTCAAAACATCCTTGTGTCAATGAATGATAACCTCACCACCAAAACCTAGCCCTCATAGATGACGTCATGCCTCCAAAGGTGACGTTTTGGCTCTCCTAGGAAAAAAATTTGGCATGTGAGGGCTAGGCTATATCATCCACAATGTCTTCTAGGCCTCCAAAGGTATTTCTCTCTCATCCAGCATGCGAGCCCTTGGAATCCACCTATGGGATTCAAGCCCCATGGAAGCCCAAGCTAGGTTTGTTCCTCCAAAACTGTCCACCAAATAGGTCTTGCAAAGACAAATAATTAAGAATGCCCTCCAAGGATCTCAATTCAAAATATCATGAAAAGTATATCAAGTCAATAAATGATCCACCTAGGCATGTGCATCAAATATTACCCTATCAAACAATTAAGTGCTCAAAGATATTATGCGACTTACCAAGCTTGGATATGGGAGGGTGGACGAGGTGTCCTATATGGTAGATATTTCCTAGGTCAAGGAATGTTTCCCAAGTGATCCCTCTCTAAGCCATGTAAAGTGGATGGAGTGGTTAAGGGTAAAGACTCAATGGGTTTGAGATTCATGACATACAAGGAATTGTAGTGTCTCACTCATGGGTACTTTTGTAGAGGGTGTGTGACACCTTTGTTTGCAATGTAAATTTTTCCAAGCCCATCGTTTTTCCATTATTTGTTTCTTTCATGTTTTAAGAATGAGTTGAAGGCCATTGTCCTGGCGTGGTGTCCAGATAATGACGATGTCAGTCACAAATACTTTTTTCAGAAATGAGAAGGTTGGCTTGTGATGAGACGCCCTTTCTCTCAGATGTGCAACTGAGAGCCAATACCCTAGCTTGGTGGCGAGATGATGGTAGTGTGATACCACTAGATATCAATGATCATGATAGGTCGGCTCGTGATGAGACCTCCTATCCTCCAACTACCCCTTAAGCATTCTTTTACTCTCTGTGGGTCCCCCTTTTCTTACATATAAGTGCTTCATTGTTTTCTTGGGGGATCCATGGGCAAAGCATCAAGAAGGTTTATACATAGGATTTTATCTTTTACCCAACACAAATCCCTCTAGGCCTTCAACCCCTTCTTCCCATAGAATGAGGGACAACCCCTTCTTGGGTCAATAAACCCTAAAATCCCAAGAGATAAGGAAACAACGGGTTTAAGTGATGAAAAATGGTAAGTATGGTCGGGAACAGTACGATGGCTTTTCAAGGGAGTTCCTAGTAGAAAACCCATTCCTGAAGAAGACCACTTACTAGGGCACAAAGTACACCACCAAGGTGAAACAGGGAAAAAGGAATAATGTCCAAGCATATGTCATGAAATCTAAAGCAATCTAAGATACAACATACTCAAATGCCTCAAATATTGAAATGACACCCACCATAATACTTGACTTGTACCTCATGGAGCAAGGCCCAATTCCTCTTGAAATCTAGCTGGTGTGGTGGATGCCATATGAAAATCTATGACCTCTATGGTGGTGAGAATGGTCTCCATCTGTGCAAATGGATATTGTTGGTAATTTAGTCTCTTGACACTCCATATCTGCAACCTAAGGGCCTCGAGACATAATCTCCTTAGTTATCCCACAAAATGGGGATAACATATGGCTCCTACTTAGGGACATATGCTCCCCATAGAGTGCACGAGAACCACAACATATCTTGGTAGAACTGTGCCTGCCAAAACTCAGAAAAAAAACATCAGAGCATCTAGGGTGGTGCTATCACCCTTCATCCATATACATAAAAATCTGAATAAAAACTAATCTAGAAAAGAAAATTTTAGCATTTTTTCAAAAATTTCTAAACTAAGAATGAAAACAATATGCAAGTAGAGAAAAATGAAATATGAAATGAATCTAAACTAATATGAGCAATCAAAATGAAAATGCAAGGAAAACAAAATGACCTACCTACTTACCTGGGGCCTCAGGGCCCTGAATATTAGGTGATAGATGATGTCAGCTGAAGTCATACAACCGGTGCAACTAGATGATCACCTCATCAAAGTATCTCCCCTTGTGCTTGATCATGTCAAACAACAAGGATAAGTCCAACACAAAATGATCATGAGCATAAACGGATATATAATCCATCATGAAATAAAACTAATGTAGATGGGTGGGAGGGAGGAAATCCTGCTGGAGAGAGAAACCATTAGCTCGATCATCCTGTCTGAAAGTGAAACCACAAGCTTGATTAATCCATCTATGAAGAGGGCTACCATATGTAGATGACGGCTCGCCTTCATCTTCACTCAGAAAATCATTGCTCCCCAAAGGTTGAGAAAGGATAAGAGATCCCAACAAAACCCTATGTTTTCCCAAACAAAAGGAAATGGGGTAAGGCACAACCTTAGAGAGAAACTCCTCCGTTGAATTTAGTAAACGTATCTTCTTTGTCTGCAAATCCATTCCCAAAGTCTTATCATCGAAGTAATTTCGTTTGGTAGTGTGGACCTCGGACGACTTTGGGTTGGACACGACCTGGTGTCTATCAAAATCAGAACACAATGGTTGAAAGTCCTCATAGAACAGATCTGCATCCTCAAAAGGGTATGCGTCAAGGTACGAATGAAGTTCAGTTTGAATATGTTGTGACAAGTCATCCTCAAAAGGGTGGAACAAATCTATAACCATATCATCATCGGGCCGCCAAATATCCAAACCATATACATATGAAGACCAGTCCTCTGAAGTTGACACTCCAACCCCCTCTTCCTGAGAGCTACCCTCAACGTCATAAATGTGATATCTATCAATAATGAAGCAAACCACATCCCATCTTTGTCTCCCAACCTGTATGAAATCATTAATGTGGTCGTCAACTATATTTGAGGGTTGTTCCACGAATTCATCAGCATCATAGGAGTTGATTACTTATTCACAAGATTTGATAACTCTGTTTCCTTCAAAAGGGAAATCAAATAATATCGTCTCGTTTAGGCCTTCCGCAAGAGAGACTTCATCAAGATCCTTTTGGCATTTTTCTTCATTTCCAAAGTCATGGAACAAGACATCATCAAAGTTTCAAAAGGATTATAACTCATCATGTTCTCTTCTTAATGTGCAGGAGAAGCAGATGTCTAGATATCCTCATCAAGTGGAAGGGAAAATACTTCATCTTCATCACATATCTCATCTGGATCTTCTTCATCAAGATATTCTTAAAGTTTGTCTTCATGAATATGTTCTTCGGCCAAGTCTTCGTTATCTTCAATAGGATAAAAAAACTCACCATCTTGATCTTGATCCATAACAAGTTTATAGAGTTCTTTGGGCATGAAGAGTGGTTCATCCTCATTTGGGAAGCTTTCCTGGTACCCATATTTCTCGATCACAACATCGTATAATGAATATGTTCCAAAATATGCAATGACCACTTCCCAGGCTGAGTTTGGGGTAGGCATTTTCTCATAATCGTCAATGATGGCATCAATATTTTCTTCTCTTCTTTGAAAAAACTTAACCAGAAAATCCTTATCGAGGCAAAGTTTCATTAGTTGTTCACAAAAATTGAAATCTTCATCTCTTCTTTGCTTGAGACACTCAATATTTTCCTCATTTCTTTTGTCAACTTCTTTTTTTTCAACTTTTTTTTCAACAAACTCTGGAAGAAGCGTTTCTCTCAAGACATCAATAGGATCAAGCTCAAAACCTTCTCTCGAAAAAGCATCCTCCAAGTCCTGAATTGAATCTTCAAGACTTTGAGATTCTGGTCCCCAAGGTTTAAGGAACTCTCTGATGAGGATTGCCAAAGAAAATATACTTCTTGGCTTGTAAGAATCCTTCATCCAATTCCTTTGTTGACTTCCAAAGGAAATCAAGAACAACCGCAGGCATACATCCTCATGTTGTGCACTCAAAATACGGATGCATCTGGTATACTCAACAACGTGTGCTACGACCAACAATGGATTGCCATCAAAGTTTGGGAGGAGATTGAATTGGTTTATTGGGCACTTGTTTTGATATCTGTCAATAGCTTCGAGATCCAAGGCTTTGTATGCTTCATGATATCGCCACAAAGACATGTTTCCATTACTTAAGGTAATACCTCAATGGAGTAGCCATATGAGCTCAAGGCTCATCAAAGGAGGGAAATAGATAAGGGGGAAAGGTGGGTTTGTGTAAGGTGGAGTCACCGAATGAGCCTCAAGAAGAACTCATCAAGAAATATTGAAAGGGAATGTCCCTTGGTTGGAGTCGCCAGGAAATCTAAGGGATAAAGGCTTCGGAATAGCCTGCAAAAGTGTCTTTAGGGTTCCAGAAAGGATTCAAAATCCTCCCCAGTAACAACGCCAAAATGTTCTCGCACAAGTTGTAGTTTGGACAAAGCCTGCCCCAACCACCAATTGGCGACAAATAGGAGGGAACCTACCCATTGTCACCTTATCCAGGTGTCCCCGTCACTTTAGAGGTGAGGTAGTCACCTCAAGGAAGGAATGTCGGTGACCCTAGGGGAAAATGAGATGGAAAATGATAAGTATGAATGGGTGTCCCTAGAGGTCAATTTTAGGTGGTATGAAGAGCTTGGGAAAGAGTCTTGGGAAGTTTCAAGGGTTTCCAAATGAGTTGAGTTACTTGCCAAGTGTGAATACCTGCCCGAGACACAAGGAAAACAATGCACATAATGTAATATGCTAGTTGGTCAAGCAAGTTAAGCGGAATGTCCCTAATTTTCAGCAATGATGAATGATATATATCAGCTTAATAAAGATAACAAAGGCTGCAATATAAGTGCTAAGCATATGATAAAATAGACAAGAGGCAAGCTAGTGAAAGCTAGCTCAACTCACCAATGATTAAGCAATAACTTTAACACAAAAAACAAGGTTGAAAAAAAGGTTGTTGCAGTGAATTAATTAGCCTTATGGCTGTAGAAACCTTTGCATAAAAACAGAAAAAACAGCCACAAGAAACCACCTCTAACTAGCCCAATAGGTGCGCTAGGCTTAGTAGAGAGTTAGGGAAAAGTTAGGGCTAAATCCTAGGCTTAGTTTAGGAGTTATTAAGAGTTAGAGGGTTATTTTTCTGCAGCCCTAATGGCTGTAGGTTAACCTACAAGTGAAATATGGCCACCATTTAGAGGATTGGTGCATCAACGATAGTTCTTAGGTTGACCCATGCAATGATTCTAGGTCCATTTATCCTTTTGGTTCATATTTCCTTATGAATGCAGTTTGGATGAGTTGTTTATGTATCTGGGTTATATAGGTGTGTTGATTGGATACATGCATTATAAGGTCGATTCTTTATGTGTTTTTCTTACGTACAACATGGGATAGGTGAATGACTTATGTGTGTGATGTAGGTGCAATCCTCTATTCTCTCATTGGTTGATTCCCCTCTTAGCCTCATTATTTATTTATGTGTCTACTTTCATGTCTTCGTCCATTTTCCATATTTCATTGACAAATTCATTTCCCTTGACACAATTGTCTCTACTCCTCGGATTCCTAATTATTTTCAGTCACGAATGAGGATTGGTCCCTAGACTACAATGGTGACCTTAAAGAGGAATTGAAGTGGAACACTCTCACCTCCTTGCAATATTTCTCACTCGTAACTGTAATATCAATACGTCAAACCACCTTGATTTTGTTTAGGTGGAGGTGAGTTTGAATATTCCCATTTATTACCTCTATGTATCATAAAGGTGGAGAGTTGCACATGCCCTTGTTGGCCTCATTATTTCATTGTGTGAACCTAACAAATAGATGGAATATTGGATTTGACATACCACTTACAATGACCAAGAAACATCACAAAAGGGTGAGGGCATTCCATCATAGTTCCCTTAAAGGTTATTATCATAGTTTGGGGATTAATCCTCATTTGTAAAAGTGGGTACTAAGGGATTTAATATGAGATTAACTTTTCAAATACAAAGGGACAACTACAAGGATAAATTGATCATTTGCAAGGTGGAAGGGCACATCTATAAAAATCAAAGTGGAAGGATGCAACCAAAGATGATGTGCAGGTAAGAGGAATGTGTGGGGCCTTAACCTTAGCTTAGACCATAACACTATGAGGCTCATGAGCCATTAGTGAGGCCCAGAGCCAACATAGAATCCTAGTAAGGTAATATTTATCTTTTGGTAGGGATATGGGGCTCATTCCAAGTTTTATTCACCAAGGATGGCTTTCATGGCCTAGGCCATGTTCTAGTAACATTTTCTTTTAGGGATCATTGGCCATGTGTGGAGCCAAAATCCATTGCATAATCCCTATAGGAAATATTTTTCCCACAAACATGATATGGTGGCCATTTCAAAATTTGTAACACCAAGGATGGTTCTCATGGCCTAGGGCATAATGTCGAGTCAAAACTTGGGATCTAAGGCCATACCAACTTTCAAAGGGGCTCATGGGCCATGCAGGATGCCCTAAACCACCACACAGACCCTATATACAAATATTTTATCCTATGAGTATTATATGGTGGCCATTTTGAGATTTGGCACACCATGTATGGTTCTCGATGCCTAATCTATGGTTTGATGACAAAATCCAAGTTGTTGGGCCAAAACATTTCCCTATGGATATTATGATCCATGTATGGGACCTCAGGCCACCACACTCTTTAATAGGACAAAGAGGGAGAAGAAAACACTCCATAAGGACCTTGAGGTAGGCCATTAGGGAAAGGGAGAGGACCTTGAGGTATTTGATAGGGAGGGAGGGAGGGAAGAGAGGTGGTGGTATGAAATAAATGTGTAGATATCGATATCAGATGAGGCATAGATATTGTGAGAGAGATGAAAGCTAAAGGAGCATCCAGTGAGGCCTACAAAGAGAATCTTTGGCATATGAAAGGGATATGTTACAAATTTTTAGGTTTGGTAATTCATGGATGGTTAACATTACCTAGATCATGGTCTAGCGTCAAAAGATAAAGTTTTAGGCCATAACATTTTTCTTTAAAGGTCAAGGGCACACCATGGATGATTCTTGAGGTTCACTCCATGGTCTAGGATAAAATACAAAGTCTTATTCCATAAGGTCAAGGGCACACCATGGATGATTCTTGAGGTTCATTCCATGGTCTAGGCTAAAATACAAAGTCTTATTCCATAACATTTACCTCTAGAGCTCATGGGACATGTGTAGGGCCCTTGACCATTCGTACGACTCTCCTTAGGAATCTTTGGCCTACAAGTGGGATATGGTGGTTATTTTGAGGTTTGGACACCATAGATGCCTCTTGGTGTCCAAGCCATGGTTCCATGCAAAATGCCAAGTTGTTGGACCATAACTTTTGTCTTTGTGGCTCATGGGTCATGCATATGGGCTTGGGACACTATACATGCTCTACAAAGAGAATATTTCATATATGAGTGTGATATGACTAATTTGAAGGTTTAGCATAGTAGGGATGGTCCTTGAGATCCGTGTTATGGTCTATAGTTGAAAATCAAGACTTTAGTCCAAAATATATTCATGTACAACACGTGGGCAATGTGATAGGGCCCAAACCACCTCATAGGTCCTCCATAAGAAATATTTTCCCTATTAGTGGGATATGGTGGCCCTTCTGATTTTCCACTTTTCTCCTTAAAGATCCCTATTCATTCTTTGTTTAAATCAGATTTTCTTCAATCATTAATCCTGATGATGGACCACAATTTATTGGTCCGAAATGTTGATAAAAAAAATCTAACGTAGTCGATCCAAAATATTTCTTTCACCATTACTTTAATCATAGAAGTTTGAAAATTGAGATATTGTGGTCGTTAAGGTTTGGCACACTAAGTATGATTTTCAATATCCAATACATTGTTTAATACCAAGATTTAGGTTATTGGGCCATAACATTTGTCTTTGAGATTCATGGGCCATGGTGTGGTGCCTTGGTCCACCACACATGTCTTAGAGAGATAATTCTTTTCTTGTGAGCCTTTAGGGCTCATAGCCCATGGAGGCTACAACCTATCATACCATAATGGTTCTCATGGCTTGAATCATGGTTTGAAATCAAAATCCGGAATCTTAGGCCATAACATTTTCTTTTAGAGATCACTAGCCATATTCTAGCATTCTAAGGATAATTTTTCATAATTGCCTCTAGATAAGGGAGAATGCTAACGCATCAACCCCAAATTTATTAAGTATACTTAGAAAATGGAAATTAAGATAAATTTATGCTAGTTTATTTTGTCATTATATTTTTCAATTATAATCATCCATTATTTTTTATATTTTATTTTTATAAATCTCTAATTTATTAGCTTTATTGACTTTATACATCCATAAGAAGATATAGTACATGTTATCCCCGATTTCATGGGATAACTAGGAGATCATGTCTCGAGGCCCACAGGTCCTAGACATGGAGTACCGAGAGCAGGATTGACCTGAGTATGGCCCTGGAGGGCCCATCTTTCTTCTTCTTCATCACACTTGTCCTATCAGTAGCAGCAACATCCATCACCTTCGGCTTGGACTTGTATCGAAGAAGACTCTTGCTCCATGAGGTAATTGGTCCAGGTATCATGGTATGTGTCATGTTTCATCATTATAACTTTCAGATATATGCATCAGATTCCTTTCATTTCTAACAACTGCTTGGATCTTACACTAACCCACTTGACCATGGTTGGGGGGATTGACAGGGTACCCTAGCAAGCTTGTACTCATAGGTTTTGGTTAGCTACCAAGGGGGATTTTGAAGAGCCATCGTCCGCTCCCATCATATTATCACTTTTACATCTTATATCCCATTCATCTATCCCATTCCCCTAGTCTGGACATTAGCATGACCTATTTGTGGGGTTACACCTTATCCTGTGGGAAGAAGGGGCTAAAGGCCCAGGGGGTAAAAGCAGTTAGTAAGAGATAAAATCCATAAAAATAAAACCTAGAGATGCCTCACCCAAGGATCCCTGAGAAGGCAATAAAAAGCCTCTCAATAAGAAACAAGAGGGGCCTGAAGAAAAAAATAACAAAACAAGACCTAGCCAAGAGGATGGGGGGTCTCATCACGAGCCAACCCATTATGTTCATAGGTACCTAGCAGTATGCCATTGCCATTATCTGGTTACCACGCCAGGGTAGTGACCTTTGGTTGCATGGCCAAGGGAAAGGGGGTCTCATCACGAGCCAACCTTATCATCTCTGTGAAAGTACTAGTGGGTAACACTGCCAACTCTGGTCACCACACCAAGGCAGTGTCCTCTAGTTAGACCTTAAAATAAAAGAAAGAAAAAGTAATAAAGAAAAGAAAGAATAGAAGCAATAAAGGGCTTGGAAAGAATTGCATCCATGACAGGTGCAGCTCGCCTCCTATAAAGGCACCCACGGATAATATCACCCCTGTCTTCCACTATGTATGGACATCCTTTGACCACACCACCTCGTGTTACATGGCTTGGATGATGTCCTTTGGGAGCTTTCCTTTTCTTATGGATGCTGGCCCAATAGGGCATTTTGTCTTTTTCTTCAGCTTTGTATAGTAGGTCATTGTAATGTCTTTGAGCTATTAGATGATATGCTAGGGGTTTTATGTATGCATTTGATAAAATTAATGATGAAATATGATTGACATTGCTATGATCATGAGGACTAATGATTCCATGGAGGGCGAAGTTTTTGATGTGCAGGACCATGCCCGATGGACAGGTACCAAGTAAACCGGTACACATGGGGAGATGATTAGTTCGGACCTCCATGGGGCTGAAGAGCCCATCAGATGGTCGTTGGGACCTCATCAGGGGCAGAGACAGGACAATGATTGGTCGAGCCTTTGCACGAGAGAAGAAGAAGGACATTTTCATCCAGGACGCCTTGGCTGAGCCCAGCCCTTGGGGGTTGACCCACTGCAGGTGGAACGTCTCCCTCTGTTGACCTAGGACGTCCTCTAGAGGCCCTTGACATCACCTCCAGTGCATGGCAGTTTGACAGGGCAGCTTGGCACGTGTGGCAGAATTTGGAGGCCCAGAGAGGGCCAACGTTTGTCATCTAGTGCTGTGATTTTCCCTAAAAAGGGCCAACATCTCTCTCAAAGGGGCTAGACGTCTTGGTCATTGCTCATTTTGGATTTTCTTTTAGCAGTTTAATGTAAAACAATATGATTTTTAGTTATTAGCCTTGTCGGTTGTTTTAATGACCTAATTTTAATTAAAGGTCATTGGATGATATAAATTGAGAATGTTTTCCCTCATTTTGGACATAACACAATTCACTCACACTTGTGAGGTCTGATTTTTGCGCCCTCCTAGGGTATATTTGTTGTCTAAGTGAGGCGCACTTGCTATTGGATGGATATTTTTGGCATTTTGTGGCATTTCTCTCAAGGAAGGTTTACAACTAGGGTTTGCTTATGCTTCTCTTCATGATATGTAAGTGAATTTTCTTGCAAAACTTCTTAATTGAATGGTTGTAGGTGTAATTTCTTGCATTTGC
>ML790762.1:369473-386588 GCA_009831015.1 Picea engelmannii | reverse complement strand
AAAGAGGGTGACGTCCTAGGCCTAGGTTATCTACACCTAGGGCCATCATCTTCTAGGGTTTGAAAGCCTTGTCCTTACAACACTTTCTCCCTTAGACTTATTCTTTATGTTAGCCGTTTTGCCAAGTTGACCTAAAGAAGGAGAAAAGAGCATGAGGCCTTACTTAAGCAACACCGGCGTGAGCCTCTTTCTCCTAGGGTTTTGATTCTAGGGTCCTGCCTTTGCAACACCATAGAACCCTTCCTTCTAGTCTTTAAGTCATCATCCTTTCAAAACCTTGTGCCCTTTTCTTATTTGACTCCATATACCCTAAGGCACTAATATCTAACCTCCAACGTTGAAATCTTAGTGTACAAAAACATTCTCAAAACCTTGAATTTTGAAACCCTAACTAACAAACTAACCTAATTAGGCCTGACGTCACAGTTGGATATCTCATCTTGATGCAGCGAAAGAATATAAGCAATTAAATGATGATTTGAAGCATTTATTGAGCAAATTGTTGATTGGATATATTGTTGGCTTAGTCATCTCCATAGATATTGATGAATTGATTCTTTTTCATGGTTAATTAACAAAACGTTGACTTCATTCTATATCTATTGCATTACATTGCTTATTGAATAATATCAGATAGTTATTGAAGTACTAACCCTTTGAGTTATAGCCTGCACATATATATTGTATTGCTGTTGTCTTGTTCCGGGCAGGTGTTTTCAATTGGGCATACACTTCATTATTCGTTGTTTAGCCTGGCTATCTAACTTAGGTGGTAACCTGTGAGGAGGAAACTTTAACCTTGCTTCATATCTTAGCCTCTTCAAAGCCCCAGGTTGTCGGGACGTCTCCCTTGGGCCAACCTCCCTAAACAGAAATAACCTCCCCATTGAGGTGACATTGGGTGGGGAAGGTTCCTGTTACACCAGTTTGATCTCTATCCTTTAGCCTATGACCTAAACTACAAACTGTGCGATAACAGTACACAACATATTATTTATTGTTAAAAATTAAATTTAAAAAACTAGAGATAATGGGCTTGTCCAAAATTTTTTAAATCAAAATCTGTCTTTAAGGGTGAAAGGTTGTGAATCACTAGCGCTATGTTGGAGCCAAAAGTTTTCACACGAAGGTAGAATCCAACTATTATCTTTTTGTTGTAGTCTGTACGTTCTAAGTTTTAGCTTTTTTCTAGAGATATGTGTTTTCAGTACACTGAATCTATTTATATATTCATAAATGCAATTTAAAAAACAGAAAATTGCAATTTCTATCGTCGAATTCTAACAAAAAAATGTCAAAACAGACCATCATCTTATTTTTTGGTTAAGAGATGCACTAGGCTTTAGACAAAGCCATTGAAAATGAACTTATACCCATGGATGAAAGTTTGAATAAACACAATTGGGAGCTCTTGAGAGAGCCTGTGGCGCTGAGTAAAACAAACAGGATCATGAGTAAGGCCGTAGGCAACATACTTTCTATCCATGGTATTTGGAAATTATACACTCAAAGAAGCAGCTAAGAAACGTCAAGATGGTTTTCTATCCATGGTATTTGGAAATTATACACTCAAAGAAGCAGCTAAGAAACGTCAAGATGGTTTTCATGGAGGTGTCCAAACTCCAATCTTAGTTCATATCCTAAAACACATCAATCTATTGGAGGTTATTATTCTCTAGAAATTACTTCCATGACCTTCGTCTGAAAATGGAATGGCAGGGATCACAATGCCTGGCCAAGTTCCATGGGTTGCACATCCACCTTATAATCCCTATGCACAAGGAGGTACTTATCGCTGGCTTGCATTACTGGTGGTCCCTAAGATGAATTCATATACACTATTAATGAACCATTTAGTTATTGATATATTGTTTAAAATGGAGGTTTTTTAAAACAGAACAGAAAATATATATTTATATTAAGCTGGTTGAGGCAATCAGCAAACACATTTATCATAATTTAAATAAGTTTTAATAACTGTACTAATTTTTAAAGGCATTGGTTAGCTGTTTTAGGAAATGGTTTTTTTTTGCTTGAATTGGGCGATATAAATTTACACGAATCATTATTTTTTGTTATTCAAAATCTATTTCTGAATGCAAAAATGGATTCAAGATGCTGAAAAACTCTTAGGGCACTCGAATTATACAGAAATAATCACTCAAATCTAAGAATCCAACAATTCCTTGCAGGATTTTAGACAAATATTCCCTGAAAAAATCATCATTTCGTAGAAGCTTTAACTTAAGAAATTTATAAACAAACTATACTAGCTTTTAAAACTATTTACAGACTTGAGTTCTGAGTAATTTCACTTATGACTTGCTTAACAAACTTACCCAAAATACTAGTAATTCAAAAAAACATTCACAACATTATAAATGAACACTGTCTTGAATTTCTGAGCTTCCTACCCGACTCCGAAGTAAAGGGAGACTTTGTTCCTCAATCTCCATAAAATCCAAATCCCTGTTCTGGCAGTGCTCCTCCTTCCTAATTGTCAATAATTCATTGTCCTTCCTAATTGTCAATAATTCATTGTTGGAGGCAAGAGAGATTCCAATGACACAACCAGTGAGGCATTGTTACCCTAAATGTGATAGCTATGTTATCATTGATAGTTGACTGAAATTCATCAGAGTGGAGTTTGGACTGGCATTCCTCTGTAACCCATCTTTGTGAAATGGTCAAGTGATGAGTGGATGATCGTATGTAGAAGTGGGAGAATGAGCTGTTAGATGTGACTTTGGAATAAGTGCAGTTCTCAAGCTCCCTAGGGCAATAAAGGCCTAAATCAAAAAAATTCTTATGCTTGGAAGATGGTTGGAAAAGAGTGCATTTTAATTTTATGATTTTCATCATTATGTTCATGGTATCAATCATGGCAACGAACGCAGCAATCACAGTCTCCAACGAATGCAGCAGCCAGTCCCCATCCATCCAACGAATGGGAATGCCCATTATAATTTCCTAAGTATTGAATAAGTTTATTTAGATGGATTTTTATTGAATAAGTTTATTTAGAATTAGGTAAAATTAGTAAAAGCATTGTTCCATCGTGTGCAGAACTTGAATCATGGTAAAACTCTGCTCACCTGAAATTTCTGTCCAGTTCTTTTATAATAAAAAAATAATAATTTTACTGCAAGCTATGCAATTTTACTACAAGCTATGCAATTTCACAGTTATATTTTACTGCAAGCTATGCAATTTCACAGTTATATTTTACTGCAAGCTATGCAATTTTACTACAAGCTATGCAATTTCACAGTTATATTTTACTGCAAGCTATGCAATTTCACAGTTATATTTTACTGCAAGGTATGCAATTTTACTACAAGCTATGCAATTTCACAGTTATATTTTACTGCAAGCTATGCAATTTTACTACAAGCTATGCAATTTCACAGTTATATTTTACTGCAAGCTATGCAATTTTACTACAAGCTATGCAATTTCACAGTTATAAAGGAGATGAAATATAGGTAACTTCCTGTCGGATTAAAATATGAACAAGGCAATCTGTGCATTAAATCAATCAAATTTAGAGATTTTTGGTTTGTCATACTCCTTTGACCGAAAATACAGCGCTTTAGTTTAACGCATAACAACCAGTTTGGGCAATTGCTAATTGGAAATAGGTTATTTCTGAAATGTGTGGTTCTGACTCGTAGTCTTTATGATTTTGAGAATTTATGTCTTCTTAGCGTGTCCTTGTTGATGCCACTCCGTTCTTCTCCTTATGCATTGAGTGCCATAGATTTGTTTTTATTATTTTTAAATAGATTTGTTTTCTTTGTAACCCTCCCCATTTTTATTTTCATATTAACAGGAAAAGAATTTTAAAAATAGATTTCAGGCAATAGATCTGAAATAACTGGACATATGGAAATCTGCTGCTCGAATGCTACAGCCGTTTAACATTTTCCAGTCTTTAAGCCATAAAAAGCAATGAAACAAACAAATATAAATCACTAAACTAGCAATAAGATTGCATTTAAACCATAAAGAACAAAGCATATCCCACATATTATGGTCTCCAATATAATGCATGTTATAACATGATAACATAGGAAAAGAATTAAAGAATAATTGATTGAAAAATATGGAAAGGGGACAGTCCCCATCGCATCGTCTTCCTTGCAGAAGGAGATGAAGAAATTGCAGCCTAAACAGCGATACAGAGTATCTCAAACATTGAATCCGCGTGAGATGCAGGAACTTGCAGGGCACGAGAAGAGGCGGCCTGGGCCTCATTTTTGGAGCAACTTATATTAGACTCAGTATTGCTGTTGGAAGTTGGATGATAATACATGCGCGATGTCTGAGGACAGTGGGAATTGAACCTGGCAGCGATCCTTATACCTGCATCCACCATTTCCATATATTTTGCCATCTCGGTAAATCCCGCAATAAATGACTCTGCCGCTTCGATAAACTGACTGTAAGTAATCAGCAGGAGGATGTTTCCAGATAGAATAGAAGGGATCTGAACGGAAGAACAGCAGTAATTGAGGATGTGACTAATTAATCTGAAACAGGCATCCAGAAGCAGCGGGAGGAAGACGGGTATCTGGGCATGAGACCAGATGAAACGCAAACCCAGAATGAGAGTAAAGACGAGGTCCAAGTTATATAGGGGTAAGGTAGGAATGAAATCCCGTGATTTCTCCGCGTTCTTCCTCTTTTCTCCCGCTGATTAGGTCAAAGTCCAGCCTGGCGGCAACAAGGAATCTCCCGAGTCCCTCCTTGTTTGTTTGTTTGTTGCAACTTGCACCGACCGTCGCAAACAAGCGAATGTGCCAACTACCAAGAAATGAAATTGTTTACACAGGACAGTACAGATGAACACATGGCAAGGCAAAAGATGAAGACTTAGATGATCTGGGAAAAATAAAAAGTATTATTGAAGAAGAAGAATTTTTCTTAATGTATACTAGGTTAATAATAGTTTTTTTTTAATGTATACTAGGTTAATAATAGTTTATGGGATAGACAGCTTTACACATTGATTTCTGCATTTTAGCCATTTTTATGTTCAGTTTGATGACGAATTTATTCAATTTTTCCATTGTTTCTTCCTTGAATAAATTATTCCAAGAGCTACCTGAAAATAATTACATTGTTGTCCTTACTGTTTTTGAAGGCTTCACACTCTAAAATGAAATGTTTTTTTGTTTCCACTTTTCTGAAAGTGCAAAACCAATAAAAAGAGTGACTAATAAAACATGATTGATGTAAACTACAAGAAAATGGGCATCATCGCCAAAGAGGAAGTTGTCATGATGAGGAAGTAGTCTAACACTGATTAATGGGCGACCTCGACAACAAGAAGTGAAGAACACCAACGAGAAAGTCGTTGACACCGACGATGAGAAAGTGGTGAGGAATTAGTCATCGTCGCCAATGAGGAAGTGGTCGTCAACAAGTATCCATCATCGCCAACGAGGAAGTGAGAATCGTTCTATATTATTGTAATCAAAGGGCAATGCCTTTTATAACCTATTATTTTTCAATTCTTAAGAACAAAAACTTGAAATTCCATAGGAATTGGTAACACTAGTGGTAATGTTAAATCCATTTGCCATTATTTTATGTTAACTTTTAATAGATGTATATTGATACCTATTAAAGATTCATAGTGACTTAAAAATAGAGATTAAACACAAGGAAGCTTTCCTACATTTACAAGTGAGACTACGCTCACACTTATATTAATCAAACAAAAAGAATTACATTTTATAATTGAGATCTCACACAACAAACTTGGATCAACCTCTTACAATTGTGGATTTGAAACCACTCATGAGCTAAAACTAAACTCTCGTAAAACTACCAAGGAACAATGCATTAACACCATTCCATTTTGACATTATTCTAGATCTCCTAATTTCAACATTATTCTAACATAGTGTTGTCCAATTTTTTCTTTGCTTTTGGCACTTGAGGTCGTGCAACATTTATTTGCCTTAGCTTCAAGGGTTTGGCTGCCCCACACCTACTACAATCAAACTATGTGTGTTCACTTAAGATTTACCCATAACTACTTCTTAAGCTATAGTATGTTAGTTTGCAACCTAGTTCAATCAACACTAGGCACATGTCCAATCGTGGCCTTAAAGCATCCCAACAATACTTTTGTACTTAGCCAATATGCATTGCAAGGAACAATAACATTCAATGGCATAAAAAGTCCACAACATAGAGGTATTGGCAACACCCAAGGCGGATGCCTTAACTTTATTTATGTAAAGAATGTTACACAAGATACAACAAGGGTCTAGAGCAGCCTCTTCCCTACAACTTTATTACAAATGTACACAAATCTAATGTAACACTGCCTACCATGTACAACCCAACAATCATGCACAATCCAACCCTTGAAGCATTTGTTGGCTTGCCTCTTGCAAGTCCTACCTCTTTCTTTGTTCACTTCAATCAGTGTCCAAGTCTCCACTATACCAACCCCAAAACTTAGCACAATCATAGAGCCTTTGAATACCCTTGTATGAATGACCCAACTTGCATGTATGTCTTTGCACTTTCACGCATCCTCCTTATATATGAGTCACACCTTAGCAATTTCCTCCTTCTAAGGTGCCAAAACAATCCACTCCTTGCTAAAGTGGACCCAAGTCATTTCCTCCTTCTAAGGTGGCTCAACAACCCACTCCTTGCCAAAGTGGACCTAACATGCAACTCACCTATCAACTATGGTTTTGTGTGCCAGAAGGTGACTTGTCCACTAATTGCTTACGCCCACCAAAATCTCCACACCCTTTGGTGACTTGTGTCGACATGCCATGCACCCAATTATTGTGCGTCCAACCATTTGTGCCCAATGGGTACTTGTGCCTGAAGGCACTCTTATTGTCCATTGCAACCCCCAAGTAATGAAATGTCAGTCTTCTTTAAGCTACCCAATTCCACAAAGACTATAAAGCCAACCAAGTCATTTTGCCAATCCATTTGGCACTTAGGCATGCCTTGCCATTGTGCAAGACTACCTAAGGCATAAGACATGTTTGTCCAACCTTGCAACCTGCTATCACAACCAACTAAAGCTTTCACACATTTTTCGTGCGCCTTGCCTTTGTTTAAGGGTGCTCAGTAAGTGTATGGTGTGCCTTTCCATCGTACAAGGGTGCATAAACCAACTTGTCTAGGCATCTAGTTGTTGTTGTGTCTGTCTGTGATAGTCATTGACCACTGAAGTGATCATACAATGGAGGCTCCCAAAGCCAGTGAACGCTAGAGCCTTATAGTACCCCTCTTGCAACTAATCTCAATGTTGACACTTGTATCAATAGTAGACATTATATTAATTGTAAAATTTGCTCAAGAGGCTTTGCTAGCCATGATAATATTCACAACAAGATCATTGATTTCACTAAGATAGGGATTATTGACTCTTCCTCCATATGTTCTCAATGGTTGAAAGGATATAAATATGGACTGGAAATTATCCTTGAGTGAAAACATAATTACTAGTATGTGAAAATTAATGGTTTTGCAAAATCAAGAAAGCAAAAGAAATTTGTAAAATACGAAATGCACAGCTATGATTTTCCGATGGTTTTTAAAGAAAAAATGTTAGGTGTCTTTATTAAAGGATATGAAAGGTCACTATAACTCATGTGTTCGATTCTTTTTTTATGTAATCTTGGAGGAGGATGAGTTGTTGCGATTAAATTTCTTAATCATTGACAACAAATGATAAATAGGTGTTGCAAAAGAGTATACAACGTTCATGTAGTTGGTATTTAATATCAACAAAAACATGTTGGAAGTAGAGTTGTTAGTGATTGTTGAAATAATCTTTTAAGGAGCTTTTTGTTTGGTAGAGTACAAACTCCATTCTACATATCCTATGGAAATCTAGTTTTTAGTAAATTATGGATCTCATTTATGTGATAGTTGAAATATAGTTAATTGCAAAAAATAGCCAGA
Organism: Picea engelmannii; assembly: GCA_009831015.1. NCBI lineage: Eukaryota > Viridiplantae > Streptophyta > Pinopsida > Pinales > Pinaceae > Picea > Picea engelmannii. The sequence goes on along the minus strand of ML790762.1, from coordinate 378,638 downwards.
ATTGGATGTCAAAACCTCGTTAATCTCCTCTTTGACCATCGAAACTATCTCTAATGAATACAAATGAAAGTATCTTCAATGCATCTCATTGAAGGACATAAATCTCTATCAAAGTTTTATGAAATATTGTATTAGGATATATTTTTTAAAGTATATGATTATTAATATTACTAGATGTACTTGCATATTAGTTTTTAAAATTGATCACATAAACCTATTCAAGTTCTAAGTCAAAACTGTTCTTTATTAATCTATAAGCACCTTCTCAATTAGGTAAGACATTATATTGGTTCATTCAATAAATTATATGGTAGTGGTTTTCTTAGAAGAAGGTCAATCTTGTAAAGCCTAACTATTTTTTAGGACTCAAAATAAATAAAAGTTTTTTAAAATCTCCTACCGAAATGACTGAATTCAATTATAATTTCTTTCATTATTTTCTTATACTAGGAATAAACAACAACATATTGATGATAACATCATAATGACAACAACAAGAACATAATAACAACAACATGGCAACATATTAATGATAACAACACAATGACAACAACATAGGGATGACAGACCAACTAGTAAAATACATACCTCCACCTACAAATTTGGTTGATTCAACCCCTGATTCACTTGTTCTTGTGCTTGCCTAAACTGCCTGATTGAATATTAACCTCCCATCCAACTAGGAACAACCTCTCTGACTCCCTAGCTCCAGGAATCCTTGCGGTTTCCTAACCCCCGTGCCCAAAGTTCCCAACAACAATAGTGCCCTGTGAGAGTTTCCAAAAAAATTATTCTTCCATTTTTCTCCCCTTCTCTATCTTTCAGAATTTATCAAACCAAAATCAAATCCCCCTTCCAAGTCCTCATCTTCTTCCTTATCCTCCTCTCTCAAATCCCCCTCATTAACTCCCCAACAACCTTATCCCCCCATTAATTCCCCAACAACCTTACCCCCCCCATTAATTACTTCACCCACCTTTTTAATAATAAAATAATAAAAGACTCATTTAATATATTTTAATAATTAATTAAATTTACATTAAAAACTATGATAAAAATTAATCAATTTGGGTTGTTACATACACCCACCCTTCAAGAAACTTCATCCCAAAGTTAGAGTAATTTACAATACAAGGGTAACAACACATGATTCATACATCAACATCAAATAAACAACATCATCAATTTAAAACACGTATACATACTAGTGTACATGTGCAAGGCATGCATGTGTAGCTAGCACATACAAGACTCACACATGCACTAATGACAATAATTATCACTCCTAAAGTAATTATTACATGCGTCCAATCCAATCAACAAGACCATTCATTTCATAAAATATAGTAGACCAATTAAATGTTTGTGAAATCCCTCAATTATAATAATTTAGCACAAGCAACATTTACTTAGATAATTGTAGCTCAGTTAAGCAAATATATATATATATATATATAGATAGATAGATAGATAGATAGATAGATAGATAGATAGATAGATAGATAGATAGATAGATAGATTAAAACGAGGAAATCAATAAATTCTACCATAAGGCGAAAGCCCCACACACTCTCAACTACTTCTAGTCATCCTTCCTCCCTAACCTACTTCCATCTTCCATCCCTATCCTTCTTTTGTTGGACTCTCTTGAAGCGTCAACTATATTGACCTAACTCCAGATAGAACCCATAAGTGGAAGTGTCGACTCTCTTGACCAAGCTTCCCTAGCAAGCAAATAGTAGTCATCATCACATGTCTAGGGGAGCGTGAGCTAACACCGTCCTCCCATCACTCCAGGTTTCAGAGAATACATGGTGGGAAATGCCTCCACCCCTCCTAATAGAACTAGGGTCAACACCTTACCATGGAACATACAATGGCACTGTGTTGCTGGGAATTTTGTCATCGTATATTCAGTTTTATGTAGTCTCGCCACCTAAAAAACTTGCACTTGTCCACACATCATAACAATGCATTTTAACCAACATAATTTCACATACAAGATTCATACCATACTGTTTCCTGGTCGATGTTCACGACCTCAACCTTTTATCATCATTATTCTCTAGCTATTTCATAGCCTATTGACCTGTAGATTACTCTATAACACATACCCATACATATCCATGCATTATCATCATGTAAATGCATTTAATCATAATCTCAATCCAATATCCACGTACCAACAATTTTAAATGTCAAAATTTTCAATTTAGAAATAGATTGCATAATATCCCTCATAATTCAAATAACGAACTAAATATTTATAGAATTGGCATTCACATAGGTTCATATGTCTTAAAAGTTAAAGAGTATCATTAATAGTTTCACAGTGAATAGAAAATAAAGATGATTAGGCCTTAAGTAATTCTAGTTGTCTAAGTCAAAAGGTGGCATTACATACACCCAACCTTCGGGAAACATATTCCCGAGGTGGTAAAAAAAGTGAGGGATGATATCGTCGTAAGGTCTTTGCATCCTCCCAAGTAGCAGATCTTGGGCTATACTTGTCCCATTGGACCTTAACTTGGTCTACCAGATGGTTCCTGAGCTATCGGACCCTACGGTCCAATATGCATAACGGTTCAACCATGAGGGTTCCCGCGTCCGATACCTGCAATTTCTTCCAATTCAGTTTATGAGATTTGTCAACCACATAATGACGTAGAACAAATACATGAAAAACATTAAGAGTTTTATGCAAGTGTGGTGGCAGTACAAGACGATAGGAAACATGTCCAATTCTCTCTTGGATTTTAAACGGTCCTATAAATCAAGGCGACAACTTTGTCCCCTTCCCGAAATGAATGGTATTCTTATTAGGCCTAATACGAATGAAAACTTGATCTCCCACTTTATAACTTCGGTCAGTCCTATGTGCATCAACACAATTTTTCTGTCTATCCTATGCTTCCTTTAGTCGCTGCCTAATCTGAATCACCTGTTCCTCCATTTCTTGAATCAATTTTGGCCCAACTGTCACTCGGTCTTCTAACCTTTCCCAACTCAATGATGTCCTTCATGGCCTTCCATATAGAGCTTCATAGGGTGGCATTCCAATGGATCTATGAAAACTGTTATTGTAGGCAAACTCTACCAAAGGTAGGTACTTCTCCCAATGGGTTTGATTATCCATAACATACATCCTAAGCATGTCTTCCATAACCTGATTTACTCTCTCATTTTTCCCATCTGTTTCGGGATGATATGTTGTGCTTAAGTTCAACTGAGTTCCCAACGCCGACTGTAAACTTGTCCAAAACCTAGATGTGAATCGAGAGTCCCTATCTGAAATGATCTTCTTGGGTAACCCATGCAAACGGATGACCTCACTTGTAAACAAGTGTGTCACATCAGTGACATCATAAGTGTCTCTAACCAGAATAAAATGAGCACTCTTGGTCAACTTATCAACTATCACAAGAATGGGATTAGGTCTATGCGATGTGAGCGGAAATCCCACAACAAAATTCATAGAAATGACTTCCCACTTAGACATAGGAACATCATGCGGTTGTAGTAGACCTGTCGGGTGGTGGTGGTAAGCCTTCACTTGTTGACACTCTAGGCACTTGGTGACGAAATAGACTACATCACGCTTCATGCCTACCTAGAAGAGAAACTTCTTCATGTCGTCGTACATTTTCTTCACACCCGAATGTGCACAATAAAGTTCTCTATGGGCTTCCTTGAATATGATGCTTCGAATATCCCCACCTTCGGGGATGTACATCCTTCCTTGATATCTTAACAATCCATCTTCTTCCAAGCTATATCCTTCATACTTTGTATCTAATTTCCTTCGACTATGGAGGGTTGAAGTAACCTTTAAATACCAACTATCTCCAAGAAGTTACTCCAACACATGCTCCCTCAGATTAACTTTTAAGGGTACCAAGGAGAAGACACGTAGTCCCTGCTCAAGGCATCCGCGACCACATTCTCCTTTCCCTTGATGTACGAAATTCCAAAATGGTACTCACTCTTAAACTCGCTCCATCGTCTCTGCCTAGCATTGAGATCCCTTTGGGTGAAGAGATGTTTTAAGCTTTCATGGTCTGTTTTGAGCTCAAAGCTTCGCCCCACTAGATAATGCTTCCAAAGTTTCAGAGCTAGCATTACAGCTGCCAACTCTAAATCGTGTGTAGCTTAAAGCTCCTCATGTTGCTTCAACTTTCTTGACACATACACTATCACTCCTCAATCATGCATTAGCACGACCCCCAATGCTTTCTTCGAGGCATCCGTGCAGACTGTGAAGTCTTTTCCCATATCTGACATTCATAGAATCGGTGAACTAGTTAGTAACGTCTTAAGCTCGATGAATCCAACATCACATTATTTTGTCCATTCATACCTGACCCCCTTGCGTTGCAAGGTGGTGATGGGTTTCGTTATTTTAGAGAACCCTTCTGTTAGCACTAGAAGTCACCTCTTGATTGCAGGGGAGGTAAGCCCAATACCCATCAGTTTGTATGTCACAATGAATAATTTTAAAGAGGTCGATTGGGCACAGACTCGGGATAATATCGTTTTAACTCAGAAAACTGGACCAACATGCACCAACAAATGAGGTCTTGATTCAACTTCAGTCAGTAAGTTGTAGTAAGGGTGAGTAGGAGGAAGAACTTGAGAGGAAAATGTAAAGGTCTGCTATGGACATCAGGTCTTCCAGCAGCCTAAGGAGGAAAAACTCAGAAAACAAGATCCTCTTAGATTCAAAGCTTCAGGAAACTGAAAATGCTATAACAACACTGCAATCAAACATCCATTACAACACAGTGACAACAATCCATGTGAATCTTTCAATTATGAACATTCAGTATCAGACACATAATAAGATGGAGGAAAAAAGTTTACTTAGATTAAACAAGAGGTCTCAAATCAAATTACATAACCAGAGAACCAGAGCTTCACTAAAACTTTACAATACGGGAGCGTAGCTCAACCATCGACCTTAACAAAATATCAAAACTGCCTATATATACTAAAAATGTTGCAACCATCGAGAGTGTGATAGGACCACCGCATTAACATTTTCAGTCAGCGCCTGCTCTATTAGATTGTGCATGCCTTCTTATGTCAGATGCGAGTCAGGCGCAGTTATGTGCTTTATAGGAAAATCTGTCCATAAGGAAGCTTCAGATTGACAGTCTTCCTTTGCAATCGCTCTTTGCATGTTTTCCATTTATGTGGTGAGACGAGTTTTCAACCACCTCTCTCACTTTCATTAACTACCTGCATCGAGATTGAAACGTGGCTTAATGCCAAGGGGGCGGCCACACGCTGCTCTCAGATAGGACGCTATATAAACACATGATTGTGGGGCCGCTCAAAGGTGGTTTGGGTTCACACCGCTTTTGAGCCCGCAATCCACCACCTTTTTCCACGTATTACTTTTGCCAAACCACGGTTTCAATTGTAGGACCGTTGAAGAAAATTATCGCCCGAGCATGTCGCTTCCCTGCAATGGACTGTGGTTGTCGATCTTGTGATCTTGGGCGAGGATTTATGATCATCGGCTCAAATCTTCCCTCTTCAAATCAATGGATCAGATCTTCCCTTTTCAAATCGACAGTCGAGATCTGCTTCGTGATTCTGGCTTCGGACTTTTCAAACTTCAAACTTTATTTGTCCCAAGCAAATCCTCCGGAGTTAAGGATTTGATGACGCGTGGCCTCCAGAATCGGACGACCGAGATCCTCTTCGGGACTTCGACCACTTCGGGACCTTTTTCTCTGGCGCTATACTTTGCGCAATTTTGGACTCTCGAAAGCCCGTGAGCCACTAATCTGAACTTTGAATGGAATCTCCTCCACTAAAAATTGAACTTGCTCGCTCGCTTGATTTGAGTCCATATTAGACCGCTCTAAGTGTTGCTTTGTGTTCATGGCTGCGACCTGCGGCCCTTGACAGCTTAATGTGATAACATTTGGCTCCACAGGGGATGGCATGCTCCCTGTGAGCTGCCAAGAACTCGCAATTTCAGTGCCTTAGTTGTTGGGCTATGGAGTCAAGCTCAAAACACCCTGCTGAGGAATACAGGCCGATAAGTAAAAATGAAAATAAACACACATGCTCCAAAGAGCTTATTTATGTACAATCCTAAACTAATTGATTTTACACAGTGCTAGATGAAATCAAACTTCCACCATAGCCACTCAAGCAGCTTCCTAACTAGAAGCTCTTTTATTTTGTTAGTGATCAATAACAGATAATGCAACCGTGACAGCAGAATAGTTACATCCTTCAATTTCTCTCCAAAGGCTGAAGTTGACATAAAGTTGGATGGCTCCAAGACATGAAGGAAATGTCACTCCATGTACTCACTGATAGGCTCATATAATGAGTGGCAAAATCCGCTGAGCTGGTGACAAAAAACATGCTTTGTCTTGCATTTGTTCACACTAGGCTGAATGTCTCTGGCAAGTGCAGGCGGGTGAAAGGCTGATGCAGGCTGACTAATCCCAGGCGGTGGTTGCTCGTTGACAGGTTATGAGCAGGCTATAAATTGCACCTTCAGCTGCTCCTCTTGTTCTTCATGGCTCTCCCAAGGGTCAAATTCATAATCGTTATAAACAGGAACCGTGGGAAAGCTCCGCTCTTCAAACTGTTGCTAGGTGTCTTCTGCAGGTCCAGGATGGTTGATTTCCTCACAATATTTTTCATTAGTAAATAGAGGATAAGACTCTGCAGTATGTTCTTGGGAATCCTGCAAATCCAGCGCAAAATCTGATTCATAGTTGTCATACATAGGCTGGCTACTCCCCAAGTCATCAAAATGAAGGAAGATGCTAACACATCAACCCCACCCAAATTTATTAAGTATACATAGAAAATGGAAATTAAGATAAGTTTGTTATAATTTATTTTGTCATTATATTTTTTAATTATTATGATATGTTATTTTTTATTTTATTTTTATAAATTTTTATTATTTTAATCTAATTTATCAGCTTTATTGGCTTTATACATCCATAAGAAAATATAAAAATATAGGACACAATGTATTATTTATTGCTAAAAATTAAATTTAAAAATCAGAGATAATTTGCTTGTCCAATTTTTTAAAAATCAAAATATGCGTTTGAGGGTGAAAGGTTTTGAATCATTGGTGCCATGCTGGAGCCAAAGGTTTTCATAGGAAGCTATAGTACTACTATTATTTTTTGGTTGAGAAATGCACTAGGCTTTTGGACAGAACCACAGAAAATGAACTTAAGCTCATGAATGAAATTTTGAATGAGCAAAACCTGGAGCTTTTGAGAGAGCCTGTGGCGCTGAATAGAACAAACAGGATCATGAGTTGTGTGATCTCTTAATGGGGAGTAAGGCCGTAGGCAACATACTTTCCATCCATGGGATTTGGAGATTATACAGTCAAAGAAGCAGGCATGAAACGTCAAGATGGTTTTCTGAGAGGTGTCCAAACCCCAATTCTTAGTTCATATCCTAAAACACACCACTCTCTTGGAGGTTATTGTTCCCCAGTGATTATCTCCATGACCTCCATCTGGAAATGGAAGCAGGGATCACAATGCCCGGCCAAGTTCCATGTATTGCACTTCCACCTTACAATCCCTATGCACAAGGAGGCACTAAGGTATGGAACCAGCTGGATATCCTGCATATTCCCCTCCTCTACAGTATCAAGGTTATTATGGTTTTCTACCCCTATATGCCCTGACAGGTAGCATTTTAGCACCTTGAGTGGAAAATAATGTTTCTCCTCCTGTTACATCATCCTCAGAATCAACCTATATTGTTCAGTCAGAATATGAGAGATTCATATCTTGACTAAGAGCTTGATTTTTCCAGAAATTCTCATGGTATGTTTATATAATCAATTGTGAACATTAATTGGGCTAAATTCTCTTTGTTTCTTTAATTTTATAAAGTGGTCTATGAACTGTCAGAATATGAGAGATTCATATCTTGACTAAGAGCATGATTTTTCCAGAAATTCTCATGGTATGTTTATATAATCAAATTGTGAACATTAATTTGGATAAATTCTCTTTGTTTCTTTAATTTTATAAAGTGGTCTATGAACTGAACTCAATATTGGGCATTGATGAAGGAGAAATGATGTCAGATTCTGCAGAATATAGGGCAGATTTCAGAGTCTGTTATGTTAAATTTGCTTTTAGTTTGTTATGTTAAATTTCAGAGTCCCTAAGATGAATTCCTATACATCTTTAATGAAGCATTAAGTTATTGATATATTATTCAAAATGGAGTTTTTTTTTTTTTAAACCAGAACAGAAAATATATATTTATATTGAAGGGGCTGTCAGGAGGCAAGCAACAAATACATTTATCAAAATTCACAGAAGTCTCAATAATTGTATTAATTAAAACTGTTTCCAAACTTGAGTTCTAGGTGATTTCATTTCTGACTGGCTTAACAAACTTACCAAAAAAAAAAAAAAAACTAGTAATTCTAAAAAACATTCACAACATTATGGATGAACACTGCCTAGAGCTTCCTGCCTGGCTCCTAAGTAAAAGGGACTTTGTTCCTATATGTACATAAAAATCCATGTTGTGTTGTGGCAAAGAATCTCCTCATTTTTAACTGCCAAGAGTTCCCAGAACCTAAATTGTTGTTGGAGGTAAGAGAGATTCCAATGACGGAACCAGTGAGCACATTGTTAGCCTAAATGTAATAGCTATTATCATTGATAGTTGACTGAAATTCATCAGAGTGGAGTTTGGACTGGCATGGCATTTATCTGCAACCCGTCTTTGTGAAATGGTCAAGTGATGAGTGGATGATCGTATGTAGAAGTGGGAGAATGAGTTGTTAGATGTGAATTTGGAATAAGTGCAGTTCTCAAGCTCTCTAGTGCAATAAAGGTCTAAATTAGGTTTCTTATGGTCTAAATTAAGTTTCTTATGTTTGGAAGATGGTCGGAAAAGAATGCATTTTATTTCTATGATTGTGGATTTTTTTATTTGAGTTGGTCAAAAATTGGGAAAAATTAAATTGAGAAAAAACAATAAGAGCATTGTTCCATCAGGCCTTAATTCACTTCTCATTATCTGCTCTGCCGCTCTGAAGCTCTACTCTCAAGCTTCTCATGGTCTCTGTCTGGAGGGGTCTCTTGATCTCTTCGTCCATTGGATTCAGTCTCTGCATTTATCCCATGCAGATTTTCACCT
>ML790762.1:336709-366380 GCA_009831015.1 Picea engelmannii | reverse complement strand
GATCTGTTTGACCCTCGAGTAAAAAAAAACGCCGAGAAGAGAAAAAGTCTCTCTACACATTGCCCGATTTCAATGTGTAGCTAACGTGCAATTAACGAATTTGAAAAGAAAAAGTCGACGCCGAGAAGATAAAAAGTCTCTCATAGGGTTGCCCAGGTCAATCGGTGGACGTAAGTAAAACTGGTTATAGTCCCGTGAGACAGCGCGGTTGGTAAAGACCTTTCTCCATGTTGGGAGGAGGTCTTGAGTTCAATTCCGGCTGGCTCTCCGGGATGAATTGTAATGGTTGCTAGTGCTAGGCTGGACTGTGATGTAAATGATTTATATCTCTAATATAAATCGAGTTAATTTCTCGTGGAAAAAAAGTAAAACTGGTTATAAATTTCATTATTACTTCTGAAAAATCTATGGCGGGCAAAAAGTAGTATTATTTTTTATTATTTCCGTTAATTTGAGTTCTACAATATTAAAAAACATAAACTTTAATTTTCTTTAATAATAAATAATTAACAAAGAGTAAAAATTAAAAATAGATAATACTTAACGTAGTCAGTCAAGGTGTCCATTAGAATAGGTACAATTTAGAATAGGTGTCATGTTACCTATTATTTATCTTTACTTTTTCCAAGTGAAAATTGGCTCCAAATTATATTCATATATAAAAAAATTTACACACTGTAATCCATGGACTAAGTCATAGTTAAACCAAAAACAAAGTATGGCTGGATAATTATCATTCAGCCAAACTTAAATATTACATAAAAATAGTAACTATTAAAGATGGAATAACTTTCAAAGAGAAAACATTTCTTTTTGGAAATAACATAAGACAAAGTTACATTGAACCAAAAAAACAAAATTGATCATGTCTTAGAATTGTTCAGGAAGATGCTTGGTCTGTCCAGCTCCTCCAGGTTCCTACTGATAATATGCAATCTTTCCTTTGGGTACCAGAAGAACTTCTTTAGATAACTTGTCAGCCTTTTTGTTGAATTCCCTATATAGATGGTGGAAGCTGATATACTGGAATTTCTTGATAAGTCTTTTGTACGAATCTTCCAACCATGCCTCCCGCTCCACAGGATAATATATCACTTCTTGTTGCCCCATCAAAAAACGCAATGAAGGAACCCTCTGAATATTGAATTAAACATTCCTTTATAGGAACATGATGTATGGATGATGTATGTGGTCTATACAGACCCAAAATCTTATATATTACTAAATGAGCAGAGGGTATCGCATTTTCAAAGATGGATTTATTTCTCTCAAGCCATATATACCAGCGAGTTATAGTTGCTAGCGCTGGAGATACCGACTTGTCCTCAACCCATTGACAAAAACAATCAGCTAGATCCTGTCCTACCCAAATCCTTCTGAGTTTCAGAGTATTCTATAAAACTGCCCAGATTTTTTTTGTAAAGCTACATTCTATGAATAAATGTTTTATATCCTCTGAATTTCCTTTGCATAAAACACATGGAGTGGGACCTTCCCAACCTCTCTTTTGTAATCTATCCAAAGTTAAAATCTTATGTGAAATTGCCAACCAAATAAAGAGTTTAATCTTTAATTGGATATCCCATTTCCATATTTTTTGTTTCCATGTGGCCAATTGTTGATAATTCAGAGTAGATACAAGAGCCAAATAAATATTTTTTACCGATATTTTGCCTGATGAATCACCACCGGTCCACATTAATTTATCAGGGATTTCTCCGAGTGTTACGCCAACTTCTATGAGATCTTTTTGATATCGATTCCATTCCGCGGCAAGATTATCATTTAGGTCCAGCGCTTCGCTACATATCCATCTTCCTGCTAGTTCATTTGTTTTCTGAGTCATCTTTGCATGGGCAAGTACCTTGATCCCTTTCCTGTGAAGATGATCGATAAGATCCTGTGATAGCATAGATCTATCACGCAATCCCAGAATATAATCTTTACCAATTGAAATCTGATACCCCGAACCCGACAACCAACTGATCCAATGTGTTAACAAGTGAACTGATTTTAATAAGTTACTCCAAATCCTGGATGCTGATCTTTGTTGGAAATTTGTCGATCTGAAGCAGTTAATAACATTTGATTGTTTTAAGTATTTTTCCATTACTATCTTATGCCATATACCTTCCCGGAATAGAATATGCCAAAGTGTGTTAGCAATCAATCCTAAATTGAAATGAGATAAGTTGCTTAACCCCCAACCTCCACTAGATTTCGGCCAAGATAATACCTCCCAACTGCAGAGATGGACATGACTGGAAATATTGTTTCTTTTCCACAAAAAGTTGAAGCTCATTTTATGAATTTGGTTGATGATAGACCTTGGTATGAGTTCCACTGCCATCCAATAAATCGACTGGATTTCCAACACCGATTTGAGAAGGATATACCTGCCACCCAAAGAAATCCATTTATAGCACCAGTTTCCAATCTCTTTTTCGATTTTGGTTAATAGCCAAGACCAATCCGCTGCCCTCTGTGGACCTGTTCTCAAATGAAATCCCAAATACTTGAAGCCTGTGTGTAAGGCAGTAAAGGTATACGGGAGCAAGGATTTGAAAGGTTCAAGCTCTGTTTCAAAGAGGCCCTCAAAGTGCATTGTTGTCTTTGTTGAGTTAACCTACAAACCAGAAGCTTTACAAAACAATATAATAAGGATTTTTGTCTCCCTCATTTCAATAAGATCAACCTTTGTCAATATTAAAACATCGTCTACAAAAAATAAATGTAGGATGTTTATCATACTAGACACTTTTATACCGGTAAGATTTCTTTCCACTTTGTTCTTTTTCAATAAAAGACTGAAAGCTTCCATCACCAAGATGAATAATAAAGATGACAAGGGGCAGCCCTGACGTAAGCCCCTCCCACTGCGAAAGAAATCTGAAGTCTCCCCGTTGATTAATACAACATAGGAAGGGGAAGTAACACAACTCATTATCCATTTTGTCATTTGATAACCAAAACCGACCTGTATTAGAATCATATGGAGAAAATCCCAATCTACGCAATCATAAGCTTTACACAAATCCAGTTTTAGAATCATAGACTTTGAGTTTTTTCTTCTTGAGATACTATGCAGGCATTCGAAAGTTGTACCAATGGCATCTTGGATTCTTCTACCTTTTAGGAAACCTAACTGTTCTTCTGAAATATTGCGAGACATAATAGGTTTAATCCTATTAGCTATTATTTTAGAAATCAACTTGTAACAAAGATTGCATAAGGATATCGATCTATAATCCCCGAAAGTGGTTAGATTATTTTCTTTAGGTATTAATGCCAGGAAAGTGGAATTTAAACAACTTGGAATATTTCCCAAGCTCCTAGATTCCTCCACCATCTGAACCAGATCTTCGCTAACCAAATAAAAAAAAGTTGAGAAAAAATCCACAATCCAGCCGTTAGGACTCAGACTCTTGTCCCTTTTGAATAGATCAAGGACATTCTTGATTTCATCAGCCGATACTGGCTCAAATATTAAATTTGACTCCTCAGTCTGAACCATTCTTTGGAATAGATTAGTAACTTCAAATTTCTCAGTTGTATAGGATTCTCCATGGGCCTTGTAAAAAATTTTGAAATACCGTGTCGCTGCCTCCTTTATCTCATCTTGCCCTGTATGTGGCAAACCAACTTCATCATATATTTCCCAAATATGTTTATGAATGAGCCTTTGATTCACAAATTGATGAAAGAATTTAGTATTGCGATCACCACTACTTCTCCATATCTCTCTGTTCCATTGTCGCCATTTTTCCTCATTGTAGCTCAGGATTATATTCCTTTCCCTTTCTAGATTCGCAAGCAATAATTTTTTTTCAGCTTGTGTATTATGCTCCATGAAAGTTAAAAAATTCTCTTTGATCTGGGATTCCAGGTGTGTCAATTGCTTTACCAATATGTCTTCTCTCTCTCTTGACCACACCTTTGTCTGTTGTTTGAGATCTTTTAACTTCCAAACCAACCTGCATTGGTAACCCACTTCTGAAAAGTATTTGGGATCCTTTCGGACTTTATAAACTAAAGTCTTGTAATCAGGTTCCATTAACCAAATCGGATTACGTTTAAAAGGATAAGACTTGTATACCGGTGCTATATCCATCTGAAATATAATTGAAGCATGATCTGAAATAAATGGATATTCCACCCAAGTACGATAATAATCTCTCGAGGATAACATACCTTCAGATAGCAAGCACCTATCCAGATGTTTTGCAATAGCATGTGTCCCCTGACGTCCGTTTCTCCAGGTTGGTACCAGCTTGTCTCGACGAATATCCACCATATTCTTTGATTGAAACAGTTTTTTATAATGATCTTCCATAGAACCCGAAAAATTAGTACTTCCCCACACTTCATCAGACGAGAGAGTTATGTTCAAATCCCCAGCCAGTATCAAATTGCCAACAGAAAGAATACCACTATCAGCCAACTTATCTCAAAAAGCTTGTTTATCCGAGCAAGGACCATATACATTGAGTAAAGAAATTAAACTCAGAGTAGTTATAAATTTGCCCGATAGTAAAATGCCCCCACAAGTCAGTGAAGGATGTAAAAGATAAGAATTCAGATCCCAGGACACAAGAAAACCACACGAAGAGCCTAGAGAACTAACAACACATGAAACCCAGGATGGGAAAAAACTCTGTATAGAACCCCTGGCTTTTTGTTCCTCAACAAGAGTCTCTTGTAAAAATATAATATCTGGTTGAACACGATCAAATACCCTGCAGAACATGGCGGATTTAAGGGAGCCCCTTATCCCTATGATATTCAAGGATATCAAAATCATTATTTCTCCCTTGCTAGGGCCTTCAACGCTCTAAGTGCCCCACTGTCAGAAGTGGAAGTTTCAGTAACACCGGCAGTACCAGATCCCTCTCCCTGCTTTTTCCGAGAGCTTCTAGTTTTAATGGGGGAGATCCTCTCGACCAAGTGTACCCCTTCCCTGTGCCTTCAGGAACTGTATTGGAAGACGAGGCTATTTCCCCACCCGTGGTTTCTTTAAAGACCGCTTTCCCAAGGTAGACTGGTAAGGGGATGGATAAGTCTTGGTCCCGACCATTTGGGATAAGTGAATCAAAGATAGATGAGAGGGTTGCATCATCGACTTCCAATTCCCTACATCCTATTATTTATCTTTACTTGCAACTTGCAATGTTTCTATTTCATTATAACTATTTATTAACAAGGTATGCTCTTCTCAAATCTAGAGATTGCAAAAACCCTTGTATGATCTATGCTAATAACTCAAAGCTCTTTGTGGGAATTATATTATTAGGAGTGATGAGAAATTGCATCAAGACACTAGTAGTGAAATTAGCATTCTTAACTAACAAAAATTCAGAAGAATTGATTTGTTGTCAACAAACTAGATGTCTATGGCATGGTATTTCTCTTATTTAAATTAGAACATTGTTCTTTATTTCATATTTTAGTAATTTATATACATTTTAAGCATGGGAAATTTTTGGTTGGTAAATTAACAAGGAGAAGGAATCAAAATCTAGGCTTCATTACAAGGATCCAATATACATGATACACACTCGACGGAATTTGGTCAACCAAATCAATGTTAGACAATATTTATAATATGCAATATTCATCCATTGATACCTAGAGACCTAAGTTATAATGAGACCAACATGATCAACTTCCCACATGGACCAATGCAATCATGTCACGTGTACCTATTCCTTAGAGGCACATAAGTCCCAAGTTAAAAACACCTTAGCTTGGTTTCCAACTAAATGAATAGGATCAAGTGACATAATTACACGTGTTAAGGCATGATAAGATCTATAAATCACAACCACACCTTCTCTCTTAACCAAAAATAACCCCCAAAATAGGTCAAATATCTTTGTATGAGAAGGGTACACATGGGTCCAAAGGAAGGCAACTGGTCTAGGTGGATCTCGGTGGCCATCCACCTTTTCCACTAAATCAACGTTTTCAAGCTTGTGGTTTTGATAAACCATGATATTCATCCTTTTGATGTGGAATGTAATGTAATACCATCTCCATTTGTTAACTACAACCATCATATGTACATTCCTATAGCGTTAATGCACCAAATCTCATTAGAACTCTGCAGTTAAGCGTGCTTGGGCTAGAGTACTATTGGGATGGGTGACCTCCCGGGAAGTCCTAGTGTTTTACATTTTTATGGAATTCTGTAAACTTAGACTAATTTATCCCACATGCATCATGGGAATTATTCTCCTCTCACTCTCTCATATACAATCAAGTTGAAGGAGGTCCTTTAAGCATGCAATAGAGTGTGATGTAATGCTTATTGTGAATGAGCATAGCCAACATCTCTTTCTCTTCAAGGATAATCTACCACCATTCTAGCTAGATTGTGTTCTACAATATTATGTTATTAATTAATAGAAGTTGGGTTTCACTGTATTTCTCTATTCTCTGTTATATTTTCCTTTGTATCTCATTTTGTTCTCAATATAATTTGGATCAGTGGTATCAAAGTAGTTTTCTCCTTGTCGTTTCTTAGTGGTATCAAAGTAGTTTTCTCCTTGTCGTTTCTTAGTGCATGTCCCCGACGAGGTCAGGGTATAGAGAGTTGGGTCTCAAGCTAGTTTTGCTTGAGGAAAACCGCTCTCTCCAGCCCAAGCAACCTCCCATGGAAAAAGAAAAGAGAGATGATTGAGTAGGAGATCCTTCAAGATGTTACTAGAGGAAGCCCTCGTGCGACAAAGGAATGAAATGATGGAAAACTTATCTCAGATCCTTTGACGACTACCAACGGTGGCAGAGGAATATTCAACAAGAAGCCATTTCAAAGGTGCAACACCCTTCAAAGTACAAGTTGATTTTGATATCCCTTTATTTGAAGGCCAGAGAGATGCATATGCTCTAGAAAAATGGTTGAATCTGCTAGAAGGTTATTACTCTGTCCAAAAATTTCCTGACGGATAAAATATCACCTTCACACTCCTTAAATCCCATCCCCTTGTAAGAGCTTTGTGGGAAGGTTACTAGGAGAGGCACATTGCAGATGAATCTACGCCATTTGGGAGATAACCCACCTAGGTAGCCTCTATGGATGCTCTTAAGGACTTCTACCCTATTGGAAGTTATGATCACCAATATATGAGATGGATGACTCTACGTCAAGAAAGAGACCATTCAGTGCCAAAGTACAATAACATCTTCCATACCTTACGCTCAAAGTTGGGTATCAGAGACTCCAAGCAGAACCTAGTTCGGAAGTACTGCAGTGGCCTACATTGGTACATCCAAATAGAGATGGATTTCTTGGACATCTCCTCAATGGGAGATGCTTATCAATATGCAATCAAAATCGAGCAAAAATTCAAGTAGCAGAGTAAGCGGGAGTTCAGGTTTGCAAATACACCTGAACAAAAGCATGGCAAAGGAAACCTTAACTCACAGAATGAAGGAAAAATCAAGGAGAGCCAGTCTCAAGAAAATCAGTCCAAGTCATTGGCTACGAAGGGTGATGGAAAGTCGAAGAAGGACACCAGAAAGTGGTGTGAGTTCCACAAAATCTCAGGCTAGCACAACACCAATGAATGTTGTTCAAAACATTCATTGGTGGTCGAGCTCAAAAAAAAAGAATCAAAACCCAACTCATACTCTAATTTAGACTAGAATAAAGGGAAACATATGATCAATGCAAAACCCACTGCTACCATCGTAGCCACAACAATCCAAATAGAAGAACTAGAGGATCCTAGGGAGGGGAAGTGCCTCTTCCATCCATAGATGTGGGGGAAGGGGATCCCACTGAATTTCATTTTTGATGGTGGGAGTAAGAAGAATTTGATCTCAACCGAGGTCGTCAAAAGAATGAATTTGTTGACAATGCCACACCCCCAACCATAGACCATTGAATGGTTGAGCAGGGGACAAGACATTCACATCAACCAACAATGTTTCCTACCCTACGGTATCAATCCATTCAAAGATGAGGTATTGTGTGATGTTTCCCCACTTGAAGTTTGTGATGTTCTTTTAAGAAAGCCATATATGAGGAAACATCATGTTGTTTATGAGTCTCGACCCCATAGTGTCATTGTTACTCTAGGGGGGCAGCTCTATAGGATACCAGAGGTAGTTATGACTCTGCCATTTCATTGATCTCGACAAAACAATGCCGCAAAGTAATCTCTCAGATCACAAAGTTTTCCCGTTCATAAGGTGAACAAAAGGTCATTGTATCCATCACAGCCTCGGCCCAAGGCATTTCTATACAATAAAATCATGTTGAAAAGATTGTAGAGGAGAAAAATGATATTCCTTCACCTACAGGGGTGCCTCTGCACTGCCAAGTCAAGCATTCCATTGACTTGGTGCCCGTTTCTTCCTTGCCCAATGGTCCGATCTATAGATGCTCCCTTCTAAAGAATATGATTCTTCCATATGTTCAACGTAGCTCTATTGGCCATGACCTTTTTTAGGCGTGCTTTGGGTTCCAATCATTAGCCCCCATTTATATAGCTCTTCTTGTGGCATCTTCACCGACAGAGTCCTCCCACACTCAGACCAAGGAAAGTTATGCAATCATATTTGTTGAACATATCCAACACCTCCAACAACAAGTTCATGGTATCCTTCAACATGTTAATGCCAAGCACAAGCAAGAAAACTACTTCAACAAGGCAAGCGACTCACCAAGGTTCAAATTCAACAAAATTTTCCTAATCTCTCGAGGGAACTTGATGCAATGGGGACCATTGCTTCCTAAGGGGGGAGGACTGATCTAGGTGGATCTCGTTCACCATCCACCTTTGCCACTGAATCAATGTTTTCGAGCCTGTGGTTTTGATAAACCATGATATTCACCCTTTTGATGGGGAATGTTATGTAATACCATCTCCATTTGTTAATCACAACCGTCATATGTACATGCCTACAACGTTAATGCACCAAATCCCATTAGAACTCCATAGTTAAACATACTTGGGCTAGAGTAGTATTGGGATGGGTGACCTCTAGGGAAGTCCTAGTGTTTTACATGCCTATGGCATTTTGTAAACTTAGACCAATTTATCCCACATGCATCATGGGAATTATTCTCCTCTCACTCTCTCATATACAATCAAGGTGAAGGAGGTCCTTTGAGCATGCAATGGAGTGTGATGTAATTCTTATTCTGAATGAGCGTACTTGACATCTCTTTCTTTTCAGAGATAAGCTACCACCGGTCTAGCCACTTTGTGTTCTACAGTATAAGTTGGGTTTCATTGTATTTATGTGTTATTTGCTATATTTTCGTTTGTATTTCATTTTGTTCTCAATATAATCCAAATCAAAAACTCCTATAGGTGAGTAAAAACTTGTTGGTGAAATATGTCAAAGGGTCCACATTAAGCCTCCAATAGTGAAACATGTCTTCATATATGTGAAGTGCCTTAAACAATGTGTAACAATACCCAAAGGAACCTGAATGGTGAGATATGCCTTAAAATATGTAGAAGTGCCTCCAAATGTGTAGAAAATCCTCTAATTATGTGAAGTGTCTTCAAATACGTGTCAATACCCTAATTTTCCATATGAATGGGGTCTTAGGTGAATTCTCATGCCCATCCATGTTAGTAATCTACTACCTTGATCAACCAAGAGTGGTGCCTAGGATAACATCAAACCCAAATGTGTGCTTCTCTGTTTTACTTATGACTTGCAATTATCAATAATCTCCAAAGGGTTCACACCCCTATCCACTATGCTTGTTGAGAAAAGAATGCCTCCAAAAATTAAAAAAAAAACATGCATCAATAGGTGCTAGAAAATGATTATGCACATCATAGTTAGTTTACCATACTAGACTCCCTAAGGTTTTCATCTACAATATATTATACACTCATGTGCCAAAGAATATGATGAGTGTTGGTCTTTCGAGTAAATAAGAATGACATTGGCATTAATGGATCGTCCTTTAATATAGTATTGTCCTTTTGCTTTTACTAATATTTTTTGAGATGAGATGAATGGACCGATGCATTTACTAAGATATATTATTGTATGTTAGTATCCACTGATGCACATGGTAAAATGACTAAAAGTGATGATATAATTGATTGAAATGCACTTGGCATTCAATTGTTGTAGGAAATAAAGACATAGGAAAAATGTGACAAATATTTCTCACAAGTATGAGAGGTAATTATATTTTTTCCTATGCATTTTGTTCTATGATCCTTTATATTTCTTTCCCTATGTGATCCCCATCCCATAGTTCTTCATTTTTCCATTTGAAAATGACCCATACTCACAGTTCAGAATATTGTTACCTACATTATCAACTTCGACCTTGACAATGATGATGATTCATGATTATGGTAGCCTAATAATGGTGACGATTTGTCACAATTGTCAGTCTACTATGACCATGAATCATCATGGTCATAGTATATTGACAATGGTGACGAATAATCGCCATTTCCAGGCTACTAAAGTTATGAATCATCATCATTGGTTGACTATGTAGGTAACACTATTATGAATTGTCAGTATGGGTCATTTTCAAATGGAAAAATGAAGAACTGTGGGATGGGGATTGTTATCGCACAAGTTGTAGGTTGGGAAAAGTCTGACCCAACCACCAATTGGCGACAACTAGGAGGGAAACTACCCACTGTCACCTTAGGCAGGTGTCCCCGTCATTTTATAGGTCATGTATTCACCTCAAGGGAGGAATCCCGGTGACCCTAGGGGGAGATGAGATGGAAAATGATAAGTATTAATGGATGTCTCTAGAGTTCAATTATAAGTGGTATGAAGAGCTTGGGAAAGAGTCTTGGGAAGTTTCAATGGTTTCCAAATGAGTTGAGTGACCTGCCAAGTGTGAATACCTTCCCGAGACACAAGGAAAACAATGCATATAATGTAATATGTTAGTTGGACAAGAAAGTTAAGCTTGTTGTCCCTAATTTGCATCAAAGATTAATGATATATATCAACTTAATTAATATAACAAAGGCTGCAATATAAGTGCTAAGCATATGATAAAATAGACAAGACGCAAGATAGTGAAAGCTAGCTCAACTCACCAATGATTAAGTAATAACTTTAGCACAAAAATCAAGGCTAAAACAAAAGGTTGTCGTAGTGAATTTATCAGCCCTATGGCTGTAGCAAACCAAGCATAATAGAAGAAAAAAAAGGCACAAGAAACCACCTCTAACTAGCCCAATAGGTGTGCTAGGCCTAGTAGAAAGTTAGAGAAAAGTTAGGACTAAATCCTAGGGTTAGTTTAGGAGTTATTAAGCGTTAGAGGGTTAGTTTTCTACAGCCCTAATGGCTATAGATTAGTTTTGTAACAAAAGAAATAATTTGTGGTTGAAAGGGGTTTCCTCAATGAGGAAAGGGAGCCAAAGGATCAAGGAACACTTTCCCAAAGAGACAACTCTAAAACTTGAAATTTGTACATTTACCAAGGAAACAATTTATTTCTCCAATGCAACAAGTATATGACTAGTGTCTTCAATAATTGGGTTAATGGAGTTAAGCAAAGAGAGAGCTAGAGGTACTACCTCCTTGGGGTTGTAAATCTTCTTACTCCCCAAGGCAAGTATCTCTAGCTAGGGTTTAGGCTAAGAGGGTGTATACCCTTATACTTCCCACTTAGCTCTAGAAAATAACCTTGAATTGAATAACAAATGATAGCATAATGTCATAATGTAAAAATACCTTACCAATTCAAGAAAAAAGCTAAGACAAACCACCACAATAGCTAGAAAGAATCCTTCCAAGGCTAGCACACCACTTCCATCAACCAATTATATAAGAAATATCCATATAGAAGAGCACAAGAGAGAGAACTAGCCAAAGATAGCGAAAATTTTAGTCCAATACTTCTCCAAATGGGAGAGTTATGTTATGAAATGAGATCTTATGATCTCTATTTACACAAAATGTATCCAAAATAGTTTTTCCACGTAATTTTAGGGTAAACCACAAGACTAGGGGTCAACAACCCTAATCTTTCTCATTTACAAAAATAATATTAAACAATTCACTTAAAATTTACTTTTACACAAAAAGAAACCCTAACCTAAGGTGATGTCACTCCTTTAGAGGACATTTTGACACTAGGAGCAAGTCGTTGGTGTTGGAGGAGTGTAGTTAGGCTTCCCAAAGCCACATGTCAAACATCCAAGTCATTTCTTCATGGTCAAAGACTCATTCTCCTCAAAACGTCCTTGTGTCAATGAATGATAACCTCACCACCAAAACCTAACCCTCCTAGATGACGTCATGCCTCCAAGGGTGACGTTTTGGCTCTCTTAGGAAAAAAATGTTTCATGTGAGGGCTAGGCTATATCGTCCACAATGTCTTTTAGGCCTCCAAAGGTATGTCTCTCTCATCCGACATGTGGGCCCTTGGAATCCACCTGTGGGCTTCAAGCCCCATGGAAGCCCAAGCTAGGTTTGCTCCTCCAAAAATGTCCACCAACTAGGTCTTGCAAAGACAAATAAGAACGCCCTCCAAGGATATCAAGTCAAAATATCATAAAAAGTATATCAAGTCAATAAATGAGCCACCTAAGCATGTGCATCAAAGATTACCCTATCAAACATTTAAGTGCTCAAAGATATTATGTGACTTGCCAAGCTTGGATATGGGAGGGTTGACAAGGTGTCCTATATGGTAGATCTTTCCAAGGTTAAGGAATGTTTCCCAAGTGATCCCTCTCTAAGCCATGTAAATTGGATGTAGTGGTTAAGGGTAAAGACTCAATGGGTATGGGATTCATGACATACAAGGGGTTGTAGTGTCTCACTCATGGGTACTTTTGTAGAGGGTGTGTGGCACCTTCGTTTGCAATGTAATTTTTTCCAAGCCCATCGTTTTTCCATTATTTGTTTCTTTCATGTTTTAAGGATGATTTGAAGGCCACTGTCCTGGTGTGGTGTCCAGATAATGACAATGTCACTCATGAATACTTTTGTAGAAATGAGAAGGTTGGCTCGTGATGAGACCCCCTTTCTCTCAGTTGTGCAACTAAGAGCCGATACCCTAGCTTGGTGGCGAGATGATGGTAGTGTGATACCACTAGATATCAATGATCATGATAGGTCGGCTCGTGATGAGACCTCCTATCCTCCAACTAACCCCTTAAGCATTATTTTACTCTTGCGGGTCCCCCTTTTCTTACAAATAAGTGTTTCATTGCTTTCTCGGGGGATCCATGGGCAAAGCATCAGGAAGGTTTATACATAGGATTTTATCTTTTACCCGACACAAATATCTCTAGGCCTTCAACCACTTCTTCCCATAGAATGAGGAACAACCCCTTCTTGGGTCAATAAACCCTAAAATCCCAAGAGATAAGGAAACATGGGGTTTAAGTGATGAAAAATGGTAAGTATGGTCGGGAACGGTATGATGGATTTTCAAGGGAGTTCCTAGTAAAAAACCCATTCCTGAGGAAGACCACTTACTAGGGCACAAAGTCAATCACCAAGGTGAAACAAGGAAAAAGCCATAATGTCCAAGCATATGTCATGAAATATAAAGCAGTATAAGATACAACATACTCAAATGCCTCAAATATTGAAATGACACCCACCATAATAATTGACTTGTACCTCATGGAGTAAGGCCCAATGCCTCTTAAAAGCCAGTTGGTGTGGTGGATGCCATCTGAAAATTTATGACCTCTATGGTGGTGAAAATGGTCTCCATCTGTGAAAATGGATATTGTTGGTAATGTAGTCTCTCAACACTCCATATCTGCAACCTGAGGGCCTTGAGACATACTCTCCTTAGTTATCCTACAAAATGGGGATAACATATGGCTCCTACTTAGATACACGTGCTCACCATAGAGTGCATGAGAACCACAACATCTCTTGGTAGACATGTGCCTGCCAAAACTCAGACAAAAACATCAGAGCATCTAGGGTGGTGCTATCACCCTTCAACCAAATACAAAAAAATCCAAATAAAAACTAATCTAGAAAAGAAAATTTTAGCATTTTTTCAAAAATTTCTAAACTAAGCATGAAATCAATATGCAAGTAGAGAAAAATGAAATATGAAATGCATCTAAACTAATATGAGAAATCAAAATGAAAATGCAAGGAAAACAAAATGACCTACCTACTTACCTGGGGCCTTGGGGCCCTAAATATTAGGTGATGGATGATGTCAGATGAAGTCATACAACTGGTGCAACTAGTTGATCACCTCATCAAAGTATCTCCCCCTTTGTTTGATCATGTGAAACAACAAGGATAAGTACAACACAAAATGATCATGAGCATAAACAGATATATAATCGATCATGAAATAAAACTTATGTAGATGGATGGGAGGGAGGAAATCCTGCTGGAGAGAGAAACCATCAACTCAATCATCCCGTCTGAAAGTGCAGCCACAAGATTGATTAATCCATCTATGAAGAGGGCTACCATATGTAGATGACGACTCGCCTTCATCTTCACTCAGAAAATCATTTCTCCCCAAAGGCTGAGAAAGGACAAGAGATCCCAAGAAAACCCTATGTTTTCCCAAACAAAAGGAAATGGGGTAAGGCACAACCTTAGAGAGAAACTCCTCTGTTGAATTTAGTAAACATATCTTCTTTGTCTGCAAATAAATGCCCAAAGTCTCATCATTGAAGTAATTTTGTTTGGTAGTGTGGACCTCTAACGACTTTGGGTTGGCCATGACTTGGTGTCTATCAAAATCTGAGCACAATGTCTGAAAGTCCTCATAGAATAGACCTGCATCCTCAAAAGGGTATGCATCAAGGGACGAATGAATTTCACTCTGAATATGTTGCGACAAGTCATCCTCAAAAGGGTGGAACAAATATGTAACCATATAATCATCAGGCCGCCAAATATCTAAACCATATACGTATGAAGAATAGTCCTCTGAAGTTGACACTCCAACCCCCTCTTCCTGAGAGCTACCCTCAACGTCATAAATGTGATCTCTATCAATAATGAAGCAAACCACATACCATCTTCGTCAACCAACCTGTATGAAATCATCAATGTGGTTGTCAACTATATCTGAGGGTTGTTCCATGGATTCCTCAGCATCATAGGAGTTGATTACTTCTTCACAAGATTGGATAACTATGTTTCCTTCTTAAAGGGAAATCAAATAATATCATCTCGTTAGGCCTTCCGCAAGAGAGACTTCATCAAGATCCTTTTGGCATTTTTCTTCATTTCCAAAGTCATGGAACAAGACATCATCAAAGTTTTCAAAAGGATTATAACTCGTCATGTTCTCTTCTTGATGTGCAGGAGAAGCAAATGTCTAGATATCCTCATCAATTGGAAGGGAAAATACTTCATCTTCATCACATATCTCATCTGGATCTTCTTCATCAGGATATTCTTCAAGTTTTTCTTCATGAATATGTTCTTCGTCCAAGTCTTTGTTATCTTCAATAGGATAAAAAAAATCACCATCTTGATCTTGATCCATAACAAGTTTATAGAGTTCTTTGGGCATGAAGAGTGGTTCATCCTCATTTGGGAAGCTTTCCTGGTACCCATATTTCTCGGTCACAACATCGTATAATGAATCTGTTCCAAAATATGCAATGACCACTTCCTAGGCTAAGTTTGGGGTAGGCATTTTCTCATAATCGTCAATAATGGAATCAATATTTTCTTCTCTTCTTTGAAAAAACTTAACCAGAAAATCCTTATCGGGGCAAAGTTTCATTAGTTGTTTACAAAAATTGAAATCTTCATCTATGCTTTGCTTAAGACACTCAATATTTTCCTCATTTCTTTTGTCAACTTCTTGTTTTTCAATTGTTTTTTCAACAAACTCTGGAAGAAGTGTTTCTCTCAAGGCATCAATAGGATCAAGCTCAAAACCTTCTCTCGAAAAAGCATCCTCCAAGTCCTGAATTGTATCTTCAAGACTTTGAGCTTCTGGTCCCCAATGTTTAAGGAACTCTCTGATGAGGATTGTCAAAGAAAATATACTTCTTGGCTTGTAAGAATCCTTGATCCAATTCCTTTGTTGACTTCCCAAGGACATCAAGAACAACCGTAGGCATACATCCTCATGTTGTGCACTCAAAATACGGATGCATATTGTATACTCAACAATGTGTGCGACGACCAACAATGGATTACCATCAAAGTTTGGGAGGAGATTGAATTGGTTTACCGGGCACTTGTTTTGATATCTGTCAATAGATTTGAGATCCAAGGCTTTGTATGCTTCATGATATCGCTACAGAGACATGTTTCCATTGCTTAAGGTAATACCTCAATGGAGTAGCCAGATGAGCTCAAGGCTCATTAAAGGAGGGAAATGGATAAGGGGGAAAGGTGGGTTTGTGGAATATGGAGTCACCAGATGAGCCTCAAGAAGAGCTCATCAAGAAAGGTTGAAAGAGAATGTTCCTTGGTTGGAGTCGCCAGGAAAGCTAAGGGATAAAGGCTTCGGGATAGCCTGCCAAAGTGTCGTTAGGGTTCCAGAAAGGATTCAAAATCCTCCCCGACAACAACGCCAAAATGTTCTCGCACAAGTTGTAGGTTGGACAAATCCTGACCCAACCACCAATTGGCGACAATTAGGAGGGAACCTACCCATTTTCACCTTAGGAAGGTGTCCCCGTAACTTTAGAGGTGAGGTAGTCACCTCAAGGGGGGAATGTCGGTGACCCTAGGGGAAAATGAGATGGAAAATGATAAGTATGAATGGGTGTCCCTAGAGGTCAATTCTAGGTGGTATGAAGAGCTTGGGAAAGAGTCTTGGGAGTTTCAAGGGTTTCCAAATGAGTTGAGTTACTTGCCAAGTGTGAATACCTACTCGAGACACAAGGAAAACAATGCATATAATGTAATATGTTAGTTGGTCAAGCAAGTTAAGCTTGATGTTACTAATTTTCAGAAAAGATGAATGATATATATCAGCTTAATAAAGATAACAAAGGCTACAATATAAGTGCTAAGCATATGATAAAATTGACAAGAGGCAAGCTAGTGAAAGCTAGCTCAACTCACCAATGATTAAGCAATAACTTTAGCACAAAAATAAAGGTTGAAAAAAAGGTTGTTGCAGTGAATTTATCAGCCTTATGGTTGTAGAAAACCAAGCATAACAACAGAAAAAACAGCCACAAGAAACCACCTCTAACTAGCCCAATAGGTGCGTTAGGCTTAGTAGAGAGTTAGGGAAAAGTTAGGGCTAAATCCTAGGCTTAGTTTAGGAGTTATTAAGCATTAGAGGGTTAGTTTTATGCAGCCATAATGGTTGTAGGTTAACCTACAAGTGAAATATGGTCACCATTTAGAGGATTGGTGCATCGACGATAATTCTTATGTCCACCCATGCAATGATTCTAGGCCCATTTATCCTTTTGGTTCATATTTCCTTATGAATGCAGTTTGGATGAGTTGTTTATGTATCTGGGTTATATAGGTGTGTTGCTTGGATGCATGCATTATAAGGTCCATTATTTGTGTGTTTTGCTTACATACAACATGGGCTAGGTGAATGACTTATGTGTGTGATGTAGGTGCAATCCTCTATTCTCTCATTGGTCGATTCCCCTCTTAGCCTCATTATTTATTTATGTGTCTACTTTCATGTCTTCATCCATTTTCCACATTTCATTGACAAATTCATTTCCCTTGACACAATTGTCTTTTCTCCTCGGATTCCTACCTATTTTCACTCATGAATGAGGATTGGACCCTAGACTACAATGGTGACCTTAAAGAGGGATTGAATTGGAACACCCTCACCTCCTTGCAATATTTCTCACTGGTAACTGTAATATCAATATGTCAAACCACCTTGATTTTGTTTAGGTGGAGGTGAGTTTAAATATTCCCATGTATTACCTCTATGTATAATAAAGATGGAGAGTTGCACATGCCCTTGTTGGACTCATTATTTCATTGTGTGAACCTAACAAATAGATGGAATATTGGATTTGGCATACCACTTACAATGACCAAGAAGCATCACAAAAAGGTGAGGGCATTCCATCATAGTTTCCTTAAAGGTTATTATCATAGTTTGGGGATTAATCCTCATTTGTAAAAGTGAGTACTAAGGGATTTAATATGAGATTAACTTTTCAAATCCAAAGGGACAACTACAAGGATAAATTGATCATTTGCAAGGTGGAAGGACACATCTTTAAAAATCAAAGTGGAAGGATGCAACCAAAGACGATGTGCAGGTAAGAGGAATGTGTGGGGCCTTAACCTTAGCTTAGACCATAACACTATGAGGCTCATGAGCCATTAGTGAGGCCCATAGCCAACATAGAATCCTAGTACGGTAATATTTGTCTTTTGGTAGGGATATGGTGCTCATTCCAAGTTTTTTCACCAAGGATGGCTCTCATGGCCTAGGCCATGTTCTAGTAACATTTTCTTTTAGGGTTCATTGGCCATGTGTGGAGCCAAAATCCATTGCATAAGACCTACATGAAATATTTTTCCCACAAACATGATATGGTGGCCATTTCAAAATTTGTAACACTAAGGATGGTGCTCATGGCCTAGAGCATAATGTCGAGTCAAAACTTGGGATCTAAGGCCATACCAACTTTCAAAGGGGCTCATGAGCCATGCACGATGCCCTAGACCACCACACATACCCTATATACAAATATTTTAGCCTATGAGTGTTATATGGTGGCCATTTTGAGATTTGGCACACCATGTATGGTTCTCGATGCCTAAGCTATGGTTTAATGACAAAATCCAATTTGTTGGGACAAAACATTTCCCTGTGGAGATTATGATCCATGTATGGGACCTTAGGCCACCACACTCTTTAATAGGACAAAGAGGGAGAAGAAAACACTCAATAAGGACCTTGAGAAGGACCTTGAGGTAGGCCATTAGGGAAAGGGAGAGGACCTTGAGGTCTTTGATAGGGAGGGAGGGAGGGAGGGAGGAGAGGTGGTGGTATGAAATAAATGTGTAGATATCGATATCATATGAGTCATAGACATTGTGAGAGAGATGAAAGCTAAAGGAGCATCCAGTGAGCCCTACAAAGGGAAACTTTGGCATGTGAATGGGATATGTTACAAATTTCTAGGTTTGGTAATTCATGGATGGTTCACATTACTTAGATCATGTTCTAGGGTCAAAAGATAAAGTTTAGGCCATAACATTTTTCTCTAAAGGTCAAGGCACACCATGGATGATTCTTGAGGTTCACTCCATGGTCTAGGTTAAAATACAGACTCTTATTCCATAAGGTCAAGGGAACACCATGGATGATTCTTGAGGTTCACTCCATGGTCTAGGCTAAAATACAAAGTCTTATTCCATAACATTTACCTCTAGATCTCATGGGGCATGAGGTTCACTCCATGGTCTAGGCTAAAATACACAGTCTTATTCCATAACATTTACCTCTTATTCCAATCTTAGTTCATATCATAAAACACATCAATCTATTGGAGGTTATTGTTCTCTAGAAATTACTTCCATGACCTTCGTCTGAAAATGGAATGGCAGGGATCACAATGCCTGGCCAAGTTCCATGGGTTGCACCTCCACCTTATAATCCCTATGCACATAGAGGTACTTATCGTGGGCTTGCATTACTGGTGGTCCCTAAGATGAATTCATATACATCATTAATGAACCATTTAGTTATTGATACATTTTAAAATGGAGGTTTTTAAAAACAAAACAAAAATATTTATATATTTATATTAAGGGGGTTGAGGCAATCAACAAATACATTTGTCAAAATTTAAATAAGTCTCAATAACTGTACTAATTTCTAAATAAACTATATTATCTTTTAAAACTAAAAAACTATTTACAAACTTGAGTTCTGGGTGATTTCACTTATGACTTGCTTGACAAACTTACCCAAAATACTAGTAATTCGAAAAAACATTCACAACATTATAGATGAACACTGTCTTGAATTTTTGAGCTTCCTACCCAACTCCTAAGTAAAGAGAAATTTTATTCCTCAATCTCCATAAGATCACTGTTTTGGCAGACCACCACCACCACCACCACCACCACCACCTCCTCCTCCTCCTCCTCCTTAATTCCTAGAGCCTAAATTGTTGGAGGCAAGAGATTCCAATATGTTATCATTGATAGTTGAGTGAAATTCATCAGAGTGGAGTTTGGACAGGTCAAGTGATGAGTGTGTTAGCACTAGAAGTCACCCTCAGATTGCATAGAAAGTAAGCC
This sequence comes from Picea engelmannii, assembly GCA_009831015.1. NCBI lineage: Eukaryota > Viridiplantae > Streptophyta > Pinopsida > Pinales > Pinaceae > Picea > Picea engelmannii. The sequence goes on along the minus strand of ML790762.1, from coordinate 346,211 downwards.
CAGTACCCATCAGTTTATACAGTAAATGTAAATGAGTTTTAAGAGGCAAAATGGAGAAGACTCAATGAAAATAACGTTCTAACTCAGAAATCTGGACTGGTATGCGCAAGCAATTGAGGTCTTGGATCAACTTCCGTTAGTAAGTTGAAGTAAAGGTGAGTAGGAGGAAGACTTTGGTGAGAAAAGTGTAGAGGTTTGTCGTGAACATCAGGCTTTCCAGCAGGCTAAGGAAGAAAAACTTAAACACAAGATCCTCTTGGATTCAAATCTCAAGGAAACTGAAAGAAATCATAACAACATTATAATCAAACATTCATCATAACACAGTCACAAAAATCCATGTGAATCAGTCAATCATGAACTCTTTCAATGTCAGAGTCAAATAAGATGGAGTAAGAAAGATGACTTAGATTAATCAAGAAGTCTCAAATCAAGACATAACCAAAGAACCAGTGTTCTTCATCAAAATATTACAATAGCAGGGAGCCTAGCTCAACCATTCCACCATAAAAAAATATCAGAACTAACTACTTATACTCAGAACTGTTGCAACCACCAGGAGTGTGATCAGACCATTGCATTCAAAGTTTTCAGTCGGTGCCTGCTCTGTCAGACTGTGCAGGCCTTCTTACGTCAGACGCGAGCCCGACTCAGTGTGGGCTCTGCGAGAAAATCCGTCCACGAGGGAGCTTTGGACTGACAATCGCCCCCCACGACCCTTCTCTCCATGCATTCCATTTATGGGGTGAGACGAGGTCTCAACCACCACCTCCATTTTGAATAACTACCTTCATCGGGATTAGGACGAGGCCCGACACCCATGAATGTTCCAGGCGGTGCCCACGACTTCTTCGAGTCAATCCCGATGCCTCGAGGCCAAGCATATGTTCTTATGTGACCAAATACGGGCGCTTCCAGCCTTTGGCGCAACTCCTCTCCATCACTCCATCTTCAATGTGACCTAGGGCCATGACCCTACACAATTGCGCGATTGCGGGCGCTACCAAGGGTGGTTTGAAAGAAAACCACTTTTGTCCCCGCAATTCACCATGAACCGCCACGCGTCCCTTTCTAAAAACCACGGTTCCGATTGCAGCCTGCCCCTGATATTTTAAAACGTGTGCACCTTCCAACCCCGCAATTTGGCGTGACCATTGATCTTGCGATCTAATATTAGGCCCTCTGATCAATGGCTCAGCTCTGGTGCTTTTTAGATTGACGGATCAGATCTTCCCCTTCAAAACAACGGCCGAGATTTTCTTCGCGGATTGGCCTTTGGGAATTTCAATTCTCAAACTCCATTTCTCTCCAAGTAAAACCTCTGGAGCTGAGAATCTTATGACATGTGGCTCCCTGAGATCAACAACTGAGACCCTTTTTGGGTCTCCGGACTCTGGGAAAATAAAATCTCAAACCTAGGGTCCCAAGGGCCTTTACCCGGAGCTGGCGATATACTGACGCGTGTCCTCATGAATCGAACGATCGAGGATTACTTTGGGCCTTTATCTGGAGCTCATGGATTTCAGCCACATGTCCCCGCTGATGGGTGGTCTAGATGACGTCATATGATGTCACGTCTATTGATGTGTCATGATAAGGAGGGTGACATGTCCATGACAGAATGACCTGGAAAGAGTGTCATGTGTCATGCCCGATGAGAGTGTGTCACGTGCTTCGACACTTCGGGACTTTGATGCTTCGGGTCTTCAGGACTTCGGCGATTTTGAATGTGAAACATGAAGAGATTCTCAAACGAAAATTGTCGAAGTCTCTGTTGACAGATGGTCCAGACTCACTTCGGGACTTCGAGCTTCGACCCTTCAGAAGTTTTACACACTTCCTACTTCAAAACTCTCGAAGCTTATTTTCCCGAACACTTGGATCGGATGCCACATGCTCCCTTCAAGATCAACGACTCATCTCGCTTCGGGCTTCGACTCTTTTCATGGTGCTACACTTCATGCAATTATGAAACTCTGAATACCTGGGGGGCGCTAGTATGATCCTCACAGGGGATCTCCACCATCACAAAATTGAGCCCACCTGTTTGTATTTTAACCCTGAAATGAGCTGCTTTGCATGTTGTGCTCAGACGCTTCCTGTGCAGACCATGAACTTGGACGACCTGCTGCCCTTGACAACTATATGTGATAACATTTGGCTCCATAGGGGATGGCATGCTCCCTGCGAGCTGCCAAGAACAAGTAATTCCAGTCGCCTTCTGCATTGAGCTATGGAGTCATGCTAAAAAAACATCCTGCTGAGGATTAAAGGCCGACAAGCACACTATCCTAAAAACGAAAGAAAAATACATGAGCTCCAGGAGGAGCTTGTTTATGTACATTCCTAGACTAATTGATTTTTACAAAGCGCTAGGTGAAAGAAAACTTCCACCATAGCCATTCAAGCAAATCCGTAGCTGCAAACTTGTTTACTCTGTCACTGATCAAATAAAAACAATGCAACTGTGACAACAAAATGATTACCCTTTTCAGCTCTCCTCCCAGTGTTGAAGTCAGGATAAAGCTGAGCGGCTCCAAGACATGAAGGAAATGCAACTCCATGTACTCCCTTACAGGTTCATAGAGAAAATGACAAAATCCACTGGGCTGGTGACATAAAACATTCTCTGTCTTACAACTGTTCACACATGGTCGAATGTCTCTGGCAAGCACGGGTGAGCGAACGGTTGATGCTGGCTCACTGATCCTAGGTGATGGTTGCTCATTTGCAGGCTCTGGGGAGGATATGAACTACACATTTGGTTCTCCCTCTTCTTCTTCATGACTCTCCCAAGGATCAGAATCATAATCATCATAAACAGGAACCATGGAAAAGCTCTACTCTTTGTCTTCTGTAGGCACAAAATGGTGGATTTCCACACAATGTTTTTCCTCAATGTATAAAGGAAAAGGCTATGTGGTATGCTCTTGGAAATCCTCAAAATCTGAAACATACGATTCCATGTATATAGCCATAGGATCATGAATCGTGTGACAAAATCCTGGTTGCTTTAGAAGACCAGGCTACTCCTCTGTAAATGCCTCTTTGCTTGCAAATAAAAAACCTCCCTACTCCTCCGAAAACAACTCTCGATCATCAGCAGTTGCAGTCTCTTTTCCTTGTTGTTGTTCTAGCTCTAATTCATAATCACTATCTTCTTGCTCAGAATTTGAAACATGCTGACAGTCTTCTTCCTTAGGCACATGCAATTTTCCAAGATATGCTTGCATATGAACCCCCTTGCTAGCCCTGATGTTCTCTTCGAATTCTTCAACATCTTCAAACATGTGTCTTAACGATGAATATTTCCTCTCTCTCAGGAGAAGGACCGGCTTTGGATGCTGAGGCATGACATAGTACACCATGGAAGCAGTCTATGTGAGTCTGATCTCCATAGGCATACTATAATAAACACTGTAAAACCTCATGTTGAAGACAACCAAGGCTTCCTATTCCCCTCTCCTCAAGTCATTAAACTCAAACTAGTACTGATCAAGGGACTTGTTCTCACCCCAGCACTTTAAAAAAGCTTTGCATAGCTCGATCCAAGAACCAATAGAACCGACTCCCAAACATTTAAACCACACAACAACATCTCCAGACAAAGAATGTGAGAACAACCTCATGGTAACATCCTCATGAACAATGTCAAACTGATCATCAAAGTTCTCGAAGGCCTCCAAGTGCCTCTCAGCTGTAACATGATCCTCCCTAGAAAACCGAGGAAGATACTCAAAGGAATAAAGAGGATAAGGATGAAGGTCAAGTGGCAGCCTTAAAGGTTTAAACATCTTGTCTCTAATCTTAGCTTGAAAACTGGTGCAGTGAATATGAGGTTTAACAAGAAGATGGACAGGCTCAACAGTAATAACGGAAGGCAATGAGATCTGAGAAGGCTTTGAATCATTTTCAACCCCCTCAAGGCTACAAGGGTGATCAATTTCACGAGGAAATCCAAAACAAATCTCAGTTTTATGAATAGATTGAGGAGAAGACACAAGATCAACATCTACAACACAAGAAGTCTTCTTCTTCCAAGGATGGATAAATAAAGGAAGGCTTATTATCATCTGAATAGACAAAGCAGAGGATAATCCTTTTTACATATAAAGGGAAAGAGAGAAATGAGTTGATAAAGAAAAACAAGATTTCATGAAGAAAGCTCATAAACTGATACATGGTCTTCCCCTTCGGTATGGTCATCTTTCTGTCAACAAGGTCCTCCCCAGTGAAGTCTTTGATCGTGGAGTTGTTAGGTGCAAACTGCAATCTTCAATGGTTCTGATATCTGATGCCCCTTCAGAATCAGAAGCTCTTTGTCGTTCTATCCTAGGGAAATGTCTTCAATTCGTTCCCCGACAACGACGCCAATAAATGTTAGCACTAGAAGTCACCCTCAGTGCATAGAAGGTAAGCCCAATACCCATCTGTTTATACAGTAAATGTAAATGAGTTTTAAGAGGCCAAATGGAGAAGACTCAATGAAAATAACGTTCTAACTCAGAAATCTGGACTAGTATGCGCAAGCAATTGAAGTCTTGGATCAACTTCACTCAGTAAGTTGGAGTAAAGGTGAGTAGGAGGAAGACTTTGGTGAGAAAAGTGCAGAGGTTTGCTGTGAACATTAGGCCTTCCAGCAGCCTAAGGAAGAAAAACTTAAACACAAGATCGTCTTGGATTCAAATTTCAAGGAAATTGAAAGAAATCATAACAACATTATAATCAAACATTCATCATAATACAGTCACAACAATCCATGTGAATCAGTCAATCATGAACTCTCTTAGTATCAGAGGCAAATAAGATGGAGTAAGAAAGCTGACTTAGATTAATCAAGAAGTCTCAAATCAAGACATAACCAAAGAACCAATATTCTTCATCAAAATATTACAATAGCAGGGAGCCTAGCTCAACCATTCCACCATAACAAAATATCAAAACTAACTACTTATACTCAGAACTATTGCAACCACCAGGTGTGTGATCGGACCATTGCATTCAAAGTTTTCAGTGGGCGCTTGCTCTGTCAGACTATGCAAGCCTTCTTACGTCAGATGCGAGCCTGACTCAGTGTGGGCTCTGCGAGAAAATCCGTCCACCAAGGAGCTTTGCACTAACAATCGGCCCCCACGACCCTTCTCTCCACGCATTCCATTTATGGGGTGAGACGAGGTCTCAACCACCACCCCCATTTTGAATAACTACCTTCATTAGGATCAGGACGAGGCTTGACACCCATGAATGTTCCAGGCGGTGCCCACGACTTCTTCGAGTCAATCCCGACGCCTCGAGGCCAAGCAAATGTTCTTATGTGACCAAATACGGGCGCTTTCGGCCTTTGGCGCAGCTCCTCTCCATCGCTCCATCTTCAATGTGACCTAGGGCCATGACCCTACGCAATTGCGCGATTGCGGGTGCTACCAAGGGTGGTCTGAAAGCAATTTTTTTTTGTCCCCGCAATTCACCATGAACCGCCACGCGTCCCTTTCTAAAAACCACAGTTCCAATTGCGGCCCACCCCTGAGATTTTAAAATGTGTGCACCTTCCGACCCTGCAATTTGGTGTGACCGTTGATCTTGCGATCTAAGATTAGGCCCTCTGATCAACGGCTCAGCTCTGGCGCTTTTTAGATTGATAGATCGGATCTTCCCCTTCAAAACAACGGTTGAGATTTGCTTCGCGGATCGGCCTTTGGGAATTTCAATTCTCAAACTCCATTTCCCTCCAAGTAAAACCTCCGGAGCTGAGAATCTGACGACACATGGCTCCCTGAGATCGACGGCCGAGACGCTTTTCGGGTCTCTGGACTCCGGGGAAATAAAATCTCAACCCTGGGCTCCCAAAAGCCTTTACCCAAAGCTGGCAATATAGTGGCGCGTGTGCTCATGAATCAAACGACCGATGATTATTTCAGGCCTTTATCCAGAGCTCACGGATTTCAGCTAGATGTCCCTGCTTAGTCTCACTCGTAGTCTTTATGCTTTTGAGAATTTATATGTCTGGTTAGCGTGTCTTTGTTGATGTCACTCCGTTCTTCTCCTTATGCATTGAATGCCATAGGTTTGTTTTTATTATTCTTAAATAGATTTGTTTTCTTTATAACCCTCCCCATTTTTATTTTCATATTAACAAGAAAAGAATTTTAAAAAATAGATTTCAGGCAATCGATCTGAAATAACTGGCAATATGGAAATCTGCGGCTCTAATGCCGTTTAACATTTTCCAATATTTAAGCCATAAAAAGCAATGAAACAGACAATATAAATCACTGAACCAGCAATAAGATTGCATTTAAACCATAAAGAACAAAAAAGCATATCCCACATATTATGCTCTCCAATATCATGCATGTTATAACAAGATTATATAGGAAAAGAATTAAAGAATAATTGAATTATGCTCTCCAATATCATGCATGTTATAACAAGATTATATAGGAAAAGAATTAAAGAATAATTGATTGAAAAATATGGAAATGGGACGGTCCCCATCACATCGTCTTCCTTGCAGAAGGAGATGAAGAAATTGCAGCCTAAACAGCGATACAGAGTATCTCAAACATTGAATCGGCGTGAGCTGCAGGAACTTGCAGGACACAAGAAGAGGCGGCCTGGGCCTCATTTTTGGAGCAACTTATATTAGACTCAGTATTGCTGTTGGAAGTTGGATGATAATACATGCGCGATGTCTGAGGGCAGTGGGAATTAAACCTGGCAGCGATCCTTATGCCCGCATCCGCAATAAACGACTCTGCTGCTTCAATAACAAACGGACAGGAGGATGTGCCAGGAGGATGAGGACCACTTCATCGTCGCTAACGAAGGAGTGGTCGTCATAAAAAGAATTACATTTTATAATTGAGATCTCACACAAAAAACTTGGACTAACCTTCTACAGTTGTGGATTTGAAACCACTCATGAACTAAAACTAAACTCTCGTAAAACTACAGGAACAATGTGTTAACACCATTCCATTTTTACATTATTCTAGATCTTCTAATTTCAACATTATTCTAACATAGTGTTGTCCAAATTTTTCTTTGCTTTTGGCGCTTGAGGTCGTGCAACATTGCTTTTCCTTAGCTTCAAGGGTTTGGCTGCCCTACACCTACTACAATCAAACTATGTGTGTTCACTTAAGATCTACCCATAACTACTTCTTAAGCTATAGTATGTTAGTTTGCAACCTAGTTCAACCAACACTAACACATGTTCAATCGTGGCCTTAAAGCATCCCAACAATACTTTTATACTTAGCCAATATGCATTGCAAGGAAGAATAACATTCAATGGCATAAAAAGTCCACAACACATAGGGATTGGCAACACCCAAGGCGGATGCCTTAACTTTGTTTATTTAAAGAATATTACACAAGATACAACAAGGGTTTAATGTAGCCTCTTCCTTACAACTCTATTACAAATGTACACAAATCTAATGCAATACTACCTACTACGTACTACCCAACAATCTTGCACAATCCAACCCTTGAAGCATTCGTAGGCTTGCCTCTTGCAAGTCCTGCCTCTTTCTTAGTTTACTTCAATCAGTGTCCAAGTCTCCACTATGCCAACCCCAAAACTTAGCACAATCATAAAGCCTTTGAATACCCTTCTATGGATGACCCAACTTGCATGTGTGTCTTTGCACTTTGAGGCATCCTCATTATATATGAGTCATGCCTTAGCCATTTCCTCCTTCTAAGGTGTTGCAACAACCCACTCCTTGCCAAAGTGGATCCAATCCATTTCCTCCTTCTAAGGTGCCGCAACAACCCACTCCTTGCCAAAGTGGACCCAACATGACACTCACCTATTGACTATGGTTATGTGTGCCGGAAGGTGACTTGTCCATTGATTTCTTATGCCCACCAGAACCTCCACACCCTTTGGTGACTTATGTCGACATAGCATGCACCCAATGATTGTGTGTCCAACTGTTTGCACCTAATGGGTACTTGTACCCGAAGGCACTCTTACTGTCCATTGCAACCCCTAAGTAATGAAATGTTCGTCTCCTTTAGGTTTGCATGCTACCCAATGCCACCAAGACTATAAATCCAACCAAGTCATTTTTCCAATCCATTTGGCACTTAGGCATGCCTTGCCATTGTGCAAGACTACCTAAGGCATGCTTGTCCAACCTTGCAACTTGCTATCGCAACCAACTAAGGCTTTCCCACATTTGTTGTGTGCCTTGCCTTTGTTTAAGGGTGCTTGGTAAGTGTATGGCGTGCCTTGTCATCGTACAAGGGTGCTTGGTAAGTGTATGGTGTGCCTTGTCATCGTACAAGCATGCCTAAACCAACTTGTCTAGGCATCTAGTCGTTGTTGTGTCTATTTGTGATGGTCAATGACCACTGAAGTGATCGTGCAGTGGAGGCACCCAAAGCTAGTCAACACTAGGGCCTTATAGTACCCCTCTTGCAACTAATCTCAATGCTAACACTTGTATCAATAGTGGACATTATATTAATTGTAAAATTTGCTCAAGAGGCTTCGCTAGCCATAATAATATTCACAACCGGATCATTGATTTCATTGAGATAGGGATTATTGATTCTTGCTCACTTCATACGTTCTTAGTGATTGAAAGGATATCAATATGGACTGAAAATTATTCAAGTGAAAAAATAATTACTAGTATGTGAAAATTAATAGTTTTACAAAATCGAAAAAGCAAAAGAAATCTATAAAATATGAAATGCATGACTATGATTTTCCAGTGGTTTTTAAAGAACAAATGTTAGGTGTCTTGATTAAAGGATATGAAAGGTCACTATAACTCCTTTCGATTCCTTTTTTATGTAATCTTGGAGGAGGGTGAGTTGTTGGGATCAAATTTCTTAATCATTGGCAACAAATGATAAACATTGGCAACAAATGATAAATAGGTGTTGCAAAATAGTATACAAATTTCATGTAGTTGGTATTTAATATCAGCAAAAGTATGTTGAAGCGTAGGTAAAAAGGAAATGTTATTTCAAGTATAATAAAATTTAAAGTATTTGTTTTGGTAATAGTGTTTTTTTTATTTTGGAAGTAGAGTTGTTAGTGATTGTTGAAAAAATATTTTAATGAGTTTGTGTTTGGTAAAGTGGGAACTTCATTCTATATATGTCCTATGGAAATCTAGTTTTTAGTAAATTATGGATCTCATTTATGTGATAATTAAATTATAGTTATTTGCAAAAAAATAGCCTTTAATCCAAAGCAACTTTTCATGATTTCCAAATATTAAAAGTTCTAACCAAAACCTCACCAATCACAAAATTGGATGTCAAAATTTGGTTAATCTCCCATTTGACCATCAAAACTATCTCTGATGAATACAAATTAAAGTATCTTCAATACATCTCATTGAAGGACATAAATCTCTATCAAAGTTTTATGAAATATTGTTTTAGGATATATTTTTAAAAGTACATTATTATTGATATTACTAGATGTACTTGTATATTAGTTTTTTAAATTAATCACATAAACATATTCTTCAAG
>ML790762.1:302079-312327 GCA_009831015.1 Picea engelmannii | reverse complement strand
GCAGCCAGACATTCATTCAATGCCATCAAGGAAGCCATCACAACAACCCCTGTTTTGATCAGCCCCAATTTCTCCAAGGTATTTTACATTTTTTCATTTGCTTCAAGTGATACAATCGCAACAGTACTCTTGCAGAAAAATGCTGATGATCATGAGTAGCCGGTTGCCTTCTTCAGTAAGGTCTTAAGGGACGCAGAGGTAAAGTACGAATTGTTGGAGAAACAAGCATATGCACTTATCAAGTCGTTGAAAGCTTTCAGATTTTACATCCTTCAGGCAAAGGTAATAGCTTTCGTCCCCTCCAGTTCAGTTAAAGATGTGCTTATACAACCCGACATAGATGGAAAAAGGAGTAAGTGGATAGCAAAGTTGATTGAATTTGATGTTGAAAATAAACCAACAAAACTTGTGAAGGGTCAGGGCCTTGCCAAACTTCTGGCAGAAGAAAATTGTAGGCTGCTCGAAATAAATTTGGTAAGCATTAATGCATAAAATGTTCGGTCTTCAGAGAATAAAGAAGGTGAGGAAATGCAAGTCTCAGCTCACTTAGCTGATTGCAAATGGTACAACCATATTATTCATTTTCTGCAAACTTTATCAGTCCCATCAGATTTGACAAAAACTCAAAGAAGGGCTTTGAAGCTCAAAGCCATAAATTTTTGCATCAATGACAACTTATTGTTCTGGAAAAATCCCATAGGTTTATTGTTGAGGTGCGTAAACCAAGAAGAAGTAGCTAAGGTCATGATTGAATTTCATAATAGTGAATGCGGGGGACATCACTATTGGAAAACCACTGCACACAAAATCTTAAGATATGGTTACTACTGGCCATCCTTATTTTCAGATGTGTATGAGTTTGTGAGAACATGTGACAAGTGTCAAAGATTCGAAGGTAAACAACAACTAAAGTCTCTTCCCCTCAAACCTATAGTGGTCACAGGGCCTTTCCAGCAGTGGGGCCTGGACTTCATAGGTGAAATTCATCCGCCTTCAAGTGGTCAGCACCAGTGGATTCTAGTTGCCACCGATTACTTTACAAAGTGGATTAAGGTTATTCCCACCCGGAACGCCAATCATACTGCCATCATAAACTTTCTGCAAGAAAACATATTTGTCAGATTTCGCTGCCCTAAGAGAATAGTCACTGATAACGCTGCTTCATTCAAAGATAAACACTTGGTGAAATTGTGTGAAGAGCTTGGAATTCATCTGGTACATTCCACTGCTTACTATCCGCAAGGGAATGGCCTAGCTGAGTCATCCAACAAGAGTTTAGTCAGAATTATAAAGAAGCTGCTTGAACAAAATGTCAGAGGTTGGGATTCCAAACTGAAGTTTGCTTTGTGGGCTGACAGGGTTACATGTAAGAAATCAATTGGTACATCTCCTTTCAAGTTGGTATATGGTACTCAAGCCATATTTCATGTTCGACTTGCATTGCCGGTTGCAAAGTTTTTACAAGAAACTGATTCTGAACCAAGTGATTTGACCCGGAGAATTCATAATTTGGTAGAACTACAACAAGATAGAGAGCAGCTCTTGGAAAAAATAGAATTGCATCGAGAGAGAATCAAGGAGTCCTTCGACAAAAAAGTCAAATCAAATGTCTTCAAAACAGGGGATTTAGTCTTAAAATGGGATGCAACAAGGCAAGAGAAGGGGAAACACGACAAATTTGAGGCTCTTTGGACAGGTCCTTTTGTCATAACAATGGTGCAGCATAACAATACCTTTGTTCTCCAAACTCTTTCAGGCGAGGAAGTAGCAGGTGGCCCTTTCAACGAGCGCTTTCTGAAGATCTATTTCTCATAAGGCTTTTCTTTGAATACCTGTTCTACTTGTACATATTCTTTTTCAGTTCTATTTTCTTTATTTCTGTCACTTGAATAACTCCATGCCCAATGGTACTAGCAAAACTATTTTTCAAATTTCTGTTTTAAATTGTAATAAGGCTACTGAGTCTAGCTAGGTTCTTGGTCACCTCACAGGGAGATGCCCATCCCAGTTGGAGCCAAATGTTGGCTCCCAAAATGAACCCGTCCCTATGGTCACATTTTGTGGTGGATATCATGGCTATTGGTAGTTTTCTCAAATTGGTTTTGAGTTTTTCTAGCTGCAAGAATTAGGTTTTGATTTTTGTCTTAAAAATAAGATGACACATAAAGGTCTTCTCTTTAAAATTTTCATAAAAAATTTTCAACGGCTAACGCGTGCTTAAAAGATGATGGTTAGCTGGTGAAAGTGGCAACTTTCAACAACTAATAGGCATTTCTCACAGGTCGTTAGCTGGTGAAAGAGGGAATTTGCAAACATCCAAAGAGCGTTTCTCACGGGGTGTGCGCTGGTCAAAGTGGTGACTTTTAACAGCTAAGGAGCATTTCTCATGGGTTGTGCGCTGGTGAAAGTGACAATTTTCAACAGTCGATGAGCACTTTTCACGGGTTGCGCGTTGGTGAAAGAGGAGATCACGTGTGTTTGATCCACGTTGTAAAAAATCTAATGATGATATGTTCAACCGACGTCATGCAATCAAGAATGATGCGCTGGTGAAAGTGGACAATCATGGAATCTCGAGTTGCACGTCTAAATCGGATTACAAGTCAGATCTTGTTCAGTAACGCATGCTTCACAATCATGGAGTCGGAAATGGCGAATTTGAATCCATTATCGCAGGTACAGAAGATGTACTACTTGGTTGATGGCATCACATCGGTTCGTCGCTTCCCCAACACACATCACTCACTAATGTATGCTATGTTTTTAATTTTGAAAGACAGAGCCGACTCCCGAGTGCTTTCACCAGCGCGAGACCTCGGCTCGAATAGCAGTTTGTTGTTTTGTGTGTGCAGAATTAGTTGGGATTTTGGGTTGCAGATGGCGAGGAGACGTAGTGGGTCTTTACTAAGAAAAGAGTTAGACAGTCTATCTTTCCTACAGACTCATCCAGAAGTACAAAAACACTTCTCAAACGCAAGTTGCATCGAATTTGTTGAGAGGCTGCAGAATGGTTGTCACCAGTCAACAACAGAGGCTTTTCTGAAAACATTTGACGGGAATAAGGCTCGTGTTGGGTCCTTGGAGATCATTGTAGATGAAGCTACCATCACTGTAGCGACCAACCTACCAAGATCGGGCCAGAGTTGGTTCAAAACGACTGCCACCAAAAACTTAAATTTCAGAACATATTTGAAGGAAGAATTCAGGCATAATGAATGGAAAAAGAGCATGCCAGTTTCCCATTTAGAGGATGAGTGGCAGGATTTGTTTAAGGGCATCCAACTCTACATAATCTCAGAGGGCAGGTATGACAAACTAATGTTGTATCACTTCAAGCTATTAGACCATTTCATAGGTAAAACTCTCCTAAACCTGCCTTTCTTCTTGCATAAGAGATTAACTAAGGTTTGTAAAAAGATTAGAACTGAACCCCTAAGCATGAAGAATACTCTGTGCCACTTTGGCCTTATTAAATTGATCATTATTGAGGAGTTAATACTGAAGGGGAGGACCTGGCAACATTTTCTATTTTGGGAGGGCTTTGAAACTCAAACTCAGCCCGTGAATGAACATGGGAAAGCTGGAAAGAAGCAATTGACTCCTCAAAGCAGTTCGAGGAAGAGAAGAAGCCTTCCAGGACCTCCGGAAGACAGGATTTCTGGTGTAAGATCTCACAGGTCGAGCAAAAGGTTGGATTTTGCAACTACTACAGAGAAACCTACAGAAAGGAAAATAAATGTATTAAACCTTCCATATACAGACTCAGAACCAAAGGAAGAAGATGAGAGCCCTGACATCAAAATCCCTGACCACTTCATTGAGTTTGCACATAAATGTGAGACCTTTACTCACACCGAGGAAGGGGAAACTTCAAAGAGAACCAAGTCGAAGAAAACACATAAGATCAAACATCTCAAAGAAGTGATCGCTCAATAGGAGGTCTTAGAGAGGGTAATAAAGGAAAGATACAAGAAGCTGTCTGATAATTTTACAGAAACCAATGTTGCATTTGAAAAGCTGGCTCATGAAAGTGTCAAGGAAAATAAGAGAAAGCAGAAGATCACCAAAGACTATAAAAGTCTATGGTGGCTAGCAAAGCGCCTTAAAAGGAAAATCAGAAAATTGAAGCAAAAGCAAAAATCACACCCAGATTTGCAAGTGCTTGCTCAAGTTGCTGTGAACATGCAAGGGGATAAAGCAGAGACACATTGAGTTTTTGTTGAAATCGCAGTTTTGGAGGTGAAAGTTCATTTTGGGCTAAGGAAGAGCTTTCACCAGTGCACAAAGTAATTTTTCAACCAATTAGCTTGTGAAAGGCAGCGCTTTCACCAGCTAACTAGCGAATCACAAGGCGAGTTAGCTGGTGAAAGCAGAAAAAGCATTTTTGGAAGATAGGGACAGAGCAGGTCATTTTTCACAGGTTATAAAGAAGTTCCAGAGTATCAAGGGATAACAACTTGCTGGTAAAGGACTCTGCATCAGAGATTCGAGGGAATTTTGAGAATCACATGCTAAACAACTCTCCTAAAGTATCTGCTATGAACAACTGAAGAAATCCAGCTGCTAAGACAGGTGCCTCTGCATATTTCATGACACCACAGATTCCAGAAGACTGAAGAATACAGATGTCGAAGTTTGAGATTGAAGACAATTCGAATGCTATTTTAGTCATTAAGTCTTTATTATCAAGTTGTTTAGTTAGATTTGAATTGCTATTTTTAGATAAAGATCCAAGTTTTTAGGATCTTTAAAACTGATTGTAATAGGCTATAAATGCCTATCTTTTTTAAGAGACAAGGGTTCAAACTGGGAGATATTTTGTGCCATTGTATATACTCTTATTTTAAGAAATAAAGTTTAGTTTCCTTTCGTTTTCAATATTAGAATTATTCATCTTTCCCTTTTTGTACTTTGTTTCAGTTTATTTTAGTTCACGAAGACTGTTATCTCTTTATTGAGCTCATAGACTTGAAATTAAATGATTTCTCTCTATCTTGCATTAATCCCTACATTCAGTTGTATTTGGCAATCAAGAATAGTGTTTTTCATCCTCTCCTTTCAATTTACTTGATCTGATTATTGTTTCCTGAAAGCACTGTTTTTTTGGATGTGTGATGAGTTGTTTATTACATTGATCATTAAAGATCCCATTTTCCCAAGCATATCTACACATTATTTCTAAGTTACCAAGCATCCTTAGCCTACAACCCTAAGGAGTTTCTCGGAGTGATAACAAATTGGCGTCGTTGCCGGGGAAACGAAATTCAAGCTCTGCTTTCCTGGGATACGACACAGAGCTGATCTTTGATAATAGACAAAGATTAGACATTTTTGGTTGGTTGTAATTATCTATTTGGAGACTCCACAAGTTCATCCTGGCTCCTAAGAGGATCAGTACTAGGGTGAATCCTCAAGAATCACATACCACGCCAGTGTCCAATCCAGAACTCATGCTCAGAAAAGGAAAGACAATTCAAGGTCAAACTTCAAAATCAGAATCAGAAGGTAATCCTCTTTTCAGTTATGGAAAATCTATTACAGAAAAATTTGAGTTCTTTTCAGAGAGCATTGATGAAAAAACAACTGTAAATTCTGTAGAAGAGCAAATTCTTTTTGATCAACAGAAAAATACTAATGATGATAAATTGATAGATTTAAATTTGATTGAAAAAACACCCAAGACTTTAGAAAGAATCCATAGTTCTTCTTCCCTTGAGTCTTTTCATTCTCAGCAACAAGAAGATCATTTGAACATCTATACTAGCCTCCTTGCTGTTGAACCTCTCCTCCAAGAGCTATCTTCTAAGGGTGAAGAAAATTTAGATGGACAACTTGCAAATTTTTACAGAGCCTCTTATCAGACCTCTTTCCCATTAGAAGATTCACCTCTGTCACATTCCTCCAGTGTTGAAGACTTGAAAAAGAAAGCATCACTTTCCTCACCCTTGATAGTTATGGCTGCACCACCTCCTTTGACTAAGATGCAAGAAATCCTAGATGCTAGGTATGCACCACTCATATTTCCAAACCCAATATCGACCATGCCAACAGGACACTATCAGAAGTATATGCCCAAATTCACAGGCGAAGGCGATGTGTCTGCTGAAGAACATATTGAGGCTTTTCAGAATTATGCTGAAAACCTTAATATTGAAGAAGAAGATGTTTGGACACGAGTCTTTGTCCAAAGCCTAGATGACCATGCTAGGAAATGGTTCAAAGAACTCCCTGCTGGTTCCATAGCTGGAATCGAGCAACTGGATGAGATATTTTTGAAACATTGGGGTGACAGAAGGTATTTTGTCTACTATATCACAGAATTCAGAAACCTAAGGAAACAAAGTACTGAGTCAGTCTTCGATTTCACTAAAAGATTTAACCGAATGTATGGCAAAACACCAGCAGAGATAAAACCTTCAGATGCTTCTGCCAAGATCACATATTCTGATGCTTTTGACTCAGATTTCTGCTTATTGTTGAGAGAAAGGAGGTCACCATCATTATCTCTCATGCAAGATGCTGCCCTTGAGGTGGAATCAAATATTCTAGCCTCTTAGAAGTGGAAAGGAGATTTTGATAGGAGAAGGCCAAGGAATGAGGCTTCTTCTTCATCAAGTGATGATCCGAAACTTGATAAAATGGCCAAGATGCTAGAGTCTCTAACCTCTGAGATATATAAGCTCAAGATCGAAAATAAACAGCCTGTGAAGGGAAGAGGCACTTATGATTCTGCAGGCAGGAATACGAATCAAAATCCCAACAACTTTAGAAGAAATAATCAGCCAACTCAGATCTTGCAAAGAGAAAAGAATCCTACTGAAGATCAGAGGATAAAGGTCCCTCTTCAAAATGTTGTGATGGACGAAGACGATGGTGAAGATCAAGAAGGTGGAGAAGGTAACATTCATTGTGTTGGAGAAGAGACAGGGAAATCTTATCTAACACAACACGACTATGAGGAATCATTGATGACTGAACAGACAAAAGATAATCTTATTGATGACAACATTTTTACAACAGAAGATAAGAATAGATATAACCTCCGATCTAATATGTTACTGCTCAACAAGATGCACCAACCTCTCCTGAAAAGAGCACAACGCCTGTTAAGCAAAAAGATCAGACATCAGAGAATCAACAAGCAAATCCTTCAAAGGTGAAAGCATCAGCTCCTCCCAAAAGGACTGCTGCCCCTGTCAAGCATCAAACTCCAGAAAGTCAGCCTCCTGTTGAACAACAAAGCAATCAGGAAGCTCCTTCGAATCAGGTAAAGGTCTTTGATAAAGCTTCTGATAAAATCCTATACTCGTTCAATTTTGAGGCTGAAATACAAAAAATTAAAATTCCTATTCCTCTAGTCGAATTGATGAAAAATGAAGTGTTCAAAAAGGATATCCTCAAAACTCTAGATCCCCAATATGTATCCCTTTCTGCTGATATCCTCAACATATATGATGAAAAACCAATCATTACTCTGGGCCAAATGATAGAAGACAGAGATGAAAGTTGTCGTCCCTTTTACATCTCTCTCAATATTCATGAGAAAACACTGCACAACTGTTTGTTGGACTCTGGTGCTTCGCATAATTTGATGCCAATGGCGGTCATGGATGAGCTTGGGCTGGAGATCACCAAGTCTTATCATGATCTTTCCTCTTTTGACTCTCGAAAAGTCAAATGCCTTGGGATGATCAAGGACTTGGCTGTAACCTTGACCCAAGAGTCCATGAAGACTATGGTTATGGATATAGTAGTGGCAGACATACCACCTAAATTTGGATGTTTGCTGTCAATATCGTTGATGAAGAGGCTAGGTGGCACTATTCAAATGGATCTCTCCTACGCTACTATCCCTGTCTTTGGAGGGGTGAATAGAAGTCTATACAGGGAATCTCAGTTGGCATATGTAATGAGTGACGAGAAAAATCCATCCAATCATCCTATCTATTCGGTTGACACAGGTATGGGATCTTGTATTTTGCAAATTGATGATTCATTGCCTTATACATTGCTGCTCAGAAAGTCCACAGTTCAGACCACAGTTCAGCCCACAGAAACAACAGAAGAAGACCTTTGGACCATGTTCTTCGATGGTGCTTGCACTAAAGAATCAGCAGGAGCAGGAGTGGTATTGATTTCCCCTTCTAAGAAAACTTCTCATTTGTCTTTTAAACTCGATTTTAAAGTGAATAATAATATTGCTGAGTATGAGGCACTACTTTTGGGGCTGAATGCAGCCAAAGAGAGGAAGATTAAAAAATTGCAGGTGTTTGGAGATGCAGATTTGATTATTCAGCAGGTGAATAAGTCGTTTCAAGCAAAGCATGTTAGGTTGAAAGCATACAGAGATGAAGTGTTAAAGGAAATTCATGATTTTGTAGATTTTAAAATTGCATATGTACCTAGAGAAATGAATGAATTGACTGATTCGTTAGCTGTGTCCGCTTGTGCAGTCATACCCCCTCTGCCTCATAAATTAACTTACGAAATTCAAGTTAAATATAGGCCCTCTCTCCCTGATAATGTAAAATTTTGGAAGGTTTTTGAAGATGATGCCGAACTCACTAGATTTCTTGCAGTGATAGATGAGTTTGCAGATCTGCAGATCGATCAAGAGAATGAACATGACAATGAAATTGAGAAGCCAGAATTCAGAAGCAAAATCGCAGCACATGAAATAGTCCAGCTGTCCACCAACATAATTCCTAAAGGTTTGGTCCCGTTGGAAAGGCTGCTCGATAATAATGATGTTGCTGTCAAATTGGAAAGTGGGGAAAAAGATTCAGAAGTTTTGCAGTACAATGTAGCTAGCGAACAAGTTCCCAAGTATGTCAACTTAGCCTCACATTTGACTGAAAAACAAAGGGATGATTATGGTGAATTGCTAAAGGAGTTTGATGACATTTTCGCTTGGCAATATGATGACTTGAAGACTTTTGACACTGAGGTAATTCAACATAAGATTCCCTTGAATAAAGACACCAAACCTTTCAGGCATAAGCTTATATCCTTCAACCCTTTGTTGCTACCTACAATGGAAAGGGAAATTAAAAAACTATTGGATGCTCGCATCATCATTCCCCTCAGATATTCAGAATGGATTGCGAATCTCGTACCGGTCAGGAAGAAGAATGGGGAGATCAAACTCTGCGTCGACTTCAGAAATTTGAATAAGTGCTCTAGGAAGGACAACTACCCTCTGCCCAAAATGGAGCATATTTTGCAGAAGGTGTCGGGATCAAAGGTAATGTCTTTTATTGATGGGTTTTCTGGATACAACCAGATTTCTGTCCATCTAGACGATAAAGAAAAGACTGCTTTTACCACTCCATGGGGTACGTTTATGTACGAGAAGATGCCCTTTGGATTGATGAATGCAGGAGCGACATTCCAAAGGGCAATGGACATTACTTTCGTTGGAGAGAAAGATAAATTTGTCCTGATATATCTCGATGATATCACTGTTTTCTCAAGCAGCCATGAACTTCATTTGCAGCACTTAAAAATGACATTTCTAAAATGTCGGAGGTTTGGCATTTCTATTAATCCAAAAAAATCAATTTTTTCACTTAAGGAAGGGAAATTACTTGGGCATATTGTTTCAGGTGATGGGGTAAAAGTTGACCCAAAGAGGGTAGAAGCAATTAAAAATCTGTCTCTTCCTAGATCAAAGAAGGACATTCAGTCTTTCCTTGGGACTATAAACTTTGTCAGAAGGTTTATAGTAAATTTTGCTGAACTCACAAAGCATATCACTGCTATGTTAAGAAAGGACTCTGAGGTAAAATGGACTGAAGTAGCCAGACATTCATTCAATGCCATCAAGGAAGCCATCACAACAACCCCTGTTTTGATCAGCCCCAATTTCTCCAAGGTATTTTACATTTTTTCATTTGCTTCAAGTGATACAATTGCAACAGTACTCTTGCAGAAAAATGCTGATGATCAGGAGCATCCGGTTTCCTTCTTCAGTAAGGTCTTAAGGGACGCAGAGGTAAAGTACGAATTGTTGGAGAAACAACCATATGCACTTATCAAGTCGTTGAAAGCTTTCAGAGTTTACATCCTTCAGGCAAAGGTAATAGCTTTCGTCCCCTCCAGTTCGGTTAAAGATGTGCTTATACAACCCGACATAGATGGAAAAAGGAGTAAGTGGATAGCAAAGTTGA
Source organism: Picea engelmannii (assembly GCA_009831015.1). Classification (NCBI taxonomy): domain Eukaryota; kingdom Viridiplantae; phylum Streptophyta; class Pinopsida; order Pinales; family Pinaceae; genus Picea; species Picea engelmannii. The sequence continues at coordinate 302,158 of ML790762.1, read as the reverse complement.
TTGAATTTGATGTTGAAATTAAACCAACAAAACTTGTGAAGGGTCAGGGCCTTGCCAAACTTCTGGTAGAAGAAAATTG
>ML790762.1:281639-302029 GCA_009831015.1 Picea engelmannii | reverse complement strand
TAAAGATGTGCTTATACAACCCGACATAGATGGAAAAAGGAGTAAGTGGATAGCAAAGTTGATTGAATTTGATGTTGAAATTAAACCAACAAAACTTGTGAAGGGTCAGGGCCTTGCCAAACTTCTGGTAGAAGAAAATTGCAAGCTGCTCGAAATAAATTTTGTAAGCATTAATGCAGAAAATGTTCGGTCTTCAGAGAATAAAGAAGGTGAGGAAATGAAAGTCTCAGCTCACTTAGCTGATTGCAAATGGTACAACATTATTATTCATTTTCTGCAAACTTTATCAGTCCCATCAAATTTGACAAAAACTCAATGAAGGGCTTTGAAGCTGAAAGCCATAAATTTTTGCATCCATGACAACTTATTGTTCTGGAAAAATCCCACAGGTTTATTGTTGAGGTGCGCAAACCAAGAAGAAGCAGCTAAGGTCATGATTGAATTTCATAATAGTGAATGCGGGGGACATCACTATTGGAAAACCACTGCACACAAAATCTTAAGATCTGGTTACTACTGGCCATCCTTATTTTCAGATGTGTATGAGTTTGTGAGAACATGTGACAAGTGTCAAAGATTCGAAGGTAAACAACAACTAAAGTCTCTTCCCCTTAAACCTATAGTGGTCACAGGGCCTTTCCAGCAGTGGGGCCTGGACTTCAAAGGTGAAATTCATCCGCCTTCTAGTGGTCAGCACCGGTGGATCTTGGTTGCCACTGATTACTTTACAAAGTGGATTGAGGCTATTCCCACACGGAACGCCAATCATACTGTCATCATAAACTTTCTGCAAGAAAACATATTTGCCAGATTTGGCTGCCCTAAGAGAATAGTCACTGATAATGCTGCTGCATTCAAAGATAAACACTTGGTGAAATTCTGTGAAGAGCTTGGAATTCAGCTGGTACATTCCACTTCTTACTATCCGCGAGTGAATGGCTTAGCTGAGTCATCCAACAAGAGTTTAGTCAGAATTATAAAGAAGTTGCTTGAACAAAATGTCAGAGGTTGGGATTCCAAACTGAAGTTTTCTTTATGGGCTAACAGGGTTACATGTAAGAAATCAATTGGTACATCTCCTTTCAAGTTGGTATATGGTACTGAAGCCATATTTCCTGTTCAACTTGCATTGCCGGTTGCAAAGTTTTTACAAGAAACTAATTCTGAACCAAGTGATTTGACCCGGAGAATTCATAATTTGGTAGAACTATAGCAAGATAGAGAGCAGCTCTTGGAAAAAACAGAATTGCATCAAGAGAGAATCAAGGAGTCCTTCGACAAGAAAGTCAAATCAAATGTCTTCAAAACAGGGGATTTAGTCTTAAAATGGGATGCAGCAAGGCAAGAGAAGGGGAAACACGACAAATTTGAGTCTCTTTGGACAGGTCCTTTTGTCATAATAGCGGTGCAGCATAACAATACCTTTGTTCTCCAAACTCTTTCAGGCGAGGAAGTAGCAGGTGGCCCTTTCAACGGGCTCTTTCTGAAGATCTATTTCTCATAAGGATTTTCTTTGAAGACCTGTTCTACTTGTACATATTCTTTTTCAGTTTTGTTTTCTTTATTTCTTTCACTTGAATAACTCCATGCCCAATGGTACTAGCAAAACTATTTTTCAAATTTCTGTTTTAAATTGTAATAAGGCTACTGAGTCTAGCTAGGTTCTTGGTCACCTCACAGGGAGATGCCCATCCCAGTTGGAGCCAAATGTTAGCTCCCAAAATGAACCTGTCCCTATGGTCACATTTTGTGGTGGATAGCATGGCTATTGGTAGTTTTCTCAAATTGGTTTTGAGTTTTTCTAGCTACAAGACTTAGGTTTTGATTTTTGTCTTAGAAATAAGATGACCCATAAAGGTCTTCTCTTTAAAATTTTCATAAAATGTTTTCAACAGCTAATGTGTGCTTAAAATATGATGGTTAGCTAGTGAAAGTGGCAACTTTCAACAACTAAGAAGCATTTCTCACAGGTCGTTAGCTGGTGAAAGCGGGAATTTTCAAACATCCAAAGATCATTTCTCACGGGGTGTGCGCTGGTGAAAGTGGTGACTTTCAACAGCTAAGGAGCATTTCTCACGGGTTGTGCGCTGGTGAAGGCGACAGTTTTCAACAGCCGAGGATCACTTCTCACGGGTTGCATGTTGGTGAAACCGGAGATCATGTGCGTTTTATCCACGTTGTAAAAAATATAATGATGATATGTTCAGCCCACGTCATGCAATCAAGAATGATGCGCTGGTGAAAGTGGAAAATCATGGAAACTCGAGTTGCTGGTCTAAATTGGATTACAAGTCGAATCTTGTTCAGTAACGCATGCTTCACTATCATGGCATTGGAAATGGCGAATTTGAATCCATTATCGCAGGTACAGAAGCTGTACTACTTGGCTGACGACATCACATCGGTTCGTCGCTTCCCCAACACACATCACTCACTAATGTATGCTAAGTTTTTAATTTTGAAAGACAGAGCCGACTCTCGAGTGCTTTCACCAATGCGAGACCTTGGCCCGAATAACAGTTTGTTGTGTTGTGTGTGCAGAATCGGTTGGGATTTTGGGTTGTAGATGGAGAGGAGACGTAGTGGGTCTTTACTAAGAAAAAAGTTAGACAATCTATCTTTTCTACAAACGCATCCAGAAGTACAGAAACACTTCTCAAACGCAGGTTGCATCGAATTTGTTGAGAGGCTGCAGAATGGTTGTCACCAGTCAACAGTAGAGGCTTTTGCTAAAACATTTGACGAGAATAAGGCTCGTGTTGGGTCCCTGGAGATCATTGTAGATGAAGTTGCCATCGCTGCAGTGACCAACCTACCAAGATCAGGCTAGAGTTGGTTCAAAACGACTGCCACCAAAAACTTAAATTTCAGAGCATATTTGAAGGAAGAATTCAGGCATAATGCATGGAAGAAGAGCATGCCAGTTTCCCATTTAGAGGATGAGTGGTAGGATTTGTTTAAGGGCATCCAACTCTACATAACCTCAGAGGGAAGGTATGACAAACTAATGTTGTATCACTTCAAGCTATTAGACCATTTCACAGGTAAAACTCTCTTAAACCTGCCTTTCTTCTTGCATAAGAGCTTAACTAAGGTCTGTAAAAAGATTAGATCTGAACCCCTAAGAATGAAGAATACTCTGTGCCACTTTGGCCTTATTAAATTGATCATTCTGGAGGAGTTAAGACTAAAGGGGAGGACCTGGAAGCATTTTCTGTTTTGGGAAGGCTTTGAAACTAAAACTCAGCCTGTGAATGAATAGGGGAAAGCTGGAAAGAAGCAATTGACTCCTCAAAGCAGTTCGAGGAAGAGAAGAAGCCTTCCAGGACCTCCAGAAGACAGAATTTCTGGTGTAAGATCTCACAGGTTGAGTAAAAGGTTGGATTTTGCAACTACTACAGAGCAACCTACAGAAAGGAAAATAAACGTATTAAACCTGCCATATACAGACTCAGAACCAGAGGAAGAAGATGGGAGCCCTGACATCAAAAGCCCTGACCACTTCATTGAGTTTGCACAGAAATGTGAGACCTTTACTCACACCGAGGAAGGGGAAACTTCAAAGAGAACCAAGTCGAAGAAAACACATAAGATCAAACATCTCAAAGAAGTGATCTCTCAGCAGGAGGTCTTAGAGAGGGTAATAAAGGAAAGATACAAGAATCTGTCTGATAATTTTGCATAAACCAATGCTGCATTTGAAAAGCTGGCTCATGAAAGTGTCAAGGAAAATAAGAGAAAGCATAAGATCACTAAAGACTATAACGGTCTATGGTGGCTAGCAAAGTGCCTTAAAAGGAAAATCAGAAAATTGAAGCAAAAGCAAAAATCACATCCAGATTTGCAAGTGCTTGCTCAAGTTGCTTTGAATATGCAAGGGGAGAAAGCAGAGACACATTGAGTTTTTTTTGAAATCGTAGTTTTAGAGGTGAAAGTTCATTTTGGGCTAAGGCAAAGCTTTCACCAGCGCACAGCGTAATTTTGCAACCAGTTAGCTGGTGAAAGGCAACGCTTTCACCAGCTAACCAGCGAATCACAAGGCGAGTTAGCTGGTGAAAGCAGAAAAATCATTTTTGGAAGCTAGGAATGGAGCAGGTCATTTTTCACAGGTTATAAAGAAGTTCCAGAGTATCAAGGGATAACAACTTGCTGGCAAAGGACTCTGCATCATAGATTCGAGGGAATTTTGAGAATAACATGCTAAACAACTCTCCTAAAGTATCTGCTATGAACAACTAAAGAAATCCAGCTGCTAAGACATGTGCCTCTGCATATTTCATGACACCACAGATTCCAGAAGACTGAAGAATACAGATGTCGAAGTTTGAGATTGAAGACAATTCGAATGCTATTTTAGTCATTAAGTCTTTATTATCAAGTTGTTTAGTTAGATTTGAATTGCTATTTTTAGATAAAGATCCAAGTTTTTAGGATCTTTAAAACTGATTGTAATAGGCTATAAATGCCTATCTTTTTTAAGAGACAAGGGTTCAAACTGGGAGATGTTTTGTGCCACTATATAGACTCTTATTTGCAGAAATAAAGTTCAGTTTCCTTTGGTTTTCAATATTAGATATATCCATCTTTCCCTTTCTGTACTTTGTTTCAGTTTATTTTAGTTCATGAAGACTGTTATCTCTTTATTGAGCTCATAGACTTGAAATTAAAGGATTTCTCTCTATCTTGCATTAATCCGTACATTCAGTTGTATTTGGCAATCAAGAATAGTGTTCTTCATCCTCTCCTTTCAATTTACTTGATCTGATTATTGTTTCCTGAAAACATTGTTTCTTTATATGTGTGATGAGTTGTTTATTACATTGATCATTAAAGACCCCATTGTCCCAAGCATATCTACACATTATTTCTAAGTTACCAAGCTTCCTTAGCCTACAACCTTAAGGAGTTTCTTGGAGTGATAACAAATTGGCGTCGTTGTCGGGGAGATGAAATTTAAGCTCTGCTTTCCTGGGATACGACACAAAGCTGATCTTTGATGATAGACAAAGATTAGACATTTTTGGTTGGTTGTAATTATCTATCTGGTGACTCCACAAGTTCATCCTGGCTCCTAAGAGGATCAGTACTAGGGCGAATCCTCAAGAATCACCTACCACACCAGCATCCAATCCAGAACTAATTCTCATAAAAGGAAAGACAATTCAAGGTCAAACTTCAAAATCAGAATCAGAAGGTAATCCTCTTTTCAGTTCTGGAAAATCTATTACAAAAAAATTTGAGTTCTTTTTAGAGAGCATTGATGAAAAAAAAGTTGTAAGTTCTGTAGAAGAGCAAATTATTTTTGATCAACAGAAAAATCCCAATGATGATAAATTGATAGATTTAAATTTGATTGAAAAAACACCCAAGACTTTAGAAAGAAGCCATAGTTCTTCTTCCCTTTAGTCTTTTCATTCTCAGCAACAAGAAAATCATTTGAACATCTATACTAGCCTCCTTGCTGTTGAACATCTCCTCCAAGAGCTATCTGCTAAGGGTGAAGAAAATTTAGCTGGACAACTTGCAAATTTTTACAGAGCCTCTTATCAGACCTCTTTCCCATTAGAAGATTCACCTCTGGAACATTCCTCCAGTGTTGAAGACTTGAAAAAGAAACCATCACTTCCCTCACCCTTGATAGTTATGGCTGCACCACCTCCTTTGACTAAGATGCAACAAATCCTAGCTTCTAGGTATGCACCACTCATATTGCCAAAACCAGTATCGGCCATGCCAACAGGAGACTATCAAAATTATATGCCCAAATTCACAGGCGAAGGCGATGTCTCTGATGAAGAACATATTGTGGCTTTTCACAGTTATGCTGAAAACCTTAATATTGAAGAAGAAGATGTTTGGATACGAGTCTTTGTCCAAAGCCTAGATGGCCATGCTAGGAAATGGTTCAAAGAACTCCCTGCTGGTTCCATAGCTGGAATCGAGCAACTGGATGAGATATTTTTGAAACATTGGGGTGACAGAAGGGATTTTGTCTACTATATCACAGAATTCGGAAACCTAAGGAAACAAAGTACTGAATCAGTCTTCGATTTCACTAAAAGATTTAACCGAATGTATGGAAAAATACCAGCAGAGATAAAACCTTCATATGCTTCTGCCAAGATCACATATTCTGATGCTTTTGACTCAGATTTCTTCTTACTGTTGAGAGAAAGGAGGTCACCATCATTATCTCTCATGCAATATGCTTCCCTTGAGGTGGAATCAAATATTCTAGCCTCTCAGAAGTGGAAAGGAGATTTTGATAGGAGAAGGCCAAGGAATGAGGCTTCTTCTTCATCAAGTGCTGATCCCAAACCTGATAAAATGGACAAGATGCTAGAGTCTCTAGCCTCTGAGATATCTAAGCTCAAGATCGAAAATAAACAGCCTGTGAAGGGAAGAGGCACTTATGATTCTGCAGGCAGGAATCCGAATCAAAATCCCAACAACTTCAGAAGAAATAATCAGCCAACTCAGATCTTGCAAAGAGAAAATAATCCTACTGAAGATCAGAGGATAAAGGTCCCTCTTCAAAATGTTTTGATGGACGAAGACGATGGTGAAGATCAAGAAGGTGGAGAAGGTAACATTCATTGTTTTGGAGAAGAGACAGGGAAATCTTATCTAACACAACACGACTATGAGGGATCATTGATGACTGAACAGACATAAGATAATATTATTGATGATGGAATTTTTACAACAGAAGATAAGAATAGATATAACCTCCGATCTAAATCTGATACTGCTCAACAAGATACACCAGCCTCTCCTGAAAAGAGCACAGCCCCTGCTAAGCAAAAAGATCAGACATCAGAGAATCAACAAGCAAATCCTTCAAAGGTGAAAGCATCAGCTCCTCCCAAAAAGACTGTTGCCCCTGTCAAGCATCAAACTCCAGAAAGTCAGCCTCCTGTTTAACAACAAAGCAATCAAGAAGCTCCTTCGAATCAGGTAAAGGTCTTTGATAAAGCTTCTGATAAAATCCAATAGTCGTTCAATTTTGAGGCTGAAATACAAAAAATTAAAATTCCTATTCCTGTAGTCGAATTGATGAAAAATGAAGTGTTCAAAAAGGATATCCTCAAAACTCTAGATCCCCAAATTGTATCCCTTTCTACTGATATCCTCAACATATATGATGAAAAACCAATCATTACTCTGGGCCAAATAATAGAAAACAGAGATGAAAGTTGTCCTCCCTTTTACATCTCTCTCAATATTCATGAGAAAACACTGCATAACTGTTTGTTGGACTCTGGTGCTTCGCATAATTTGATGCCAAAGGCGGTCATGGATGAGCTTGGGCTGGAGATCACCAAGTCTTATCATGATCTTTCCTCTTTTGACTCTCAGAAAGTCAAATGCCTTGGGATGATCAAGGACTTGGCTGTAACCTTAACCCAAGAGTCCATGAAGACTATGGTTATGGATATAATAGTGGCAGACATACCACCTAAATTTGGATGTCTGCTGTCAAGATCGTCGAGGAAGAGGCTAGGTGGCACTATTCAAATGTATCTTTCCTACACTACTATCCCTGTCTTTGGAGGGGTGAATAGAAGGCTATACAGGGAATCTCAGTTGGCATATGTAATGAGTTACGAGAAAAATCCATCCAATCATCCTATCTATTCGGTTGACACAGGTATGGGATCTTGTATTTTGCAAATTGATGATTCATTGCCTGATACATTGCTGCTCAGAAAGCCCATAGTTCAGACCACATTTCAGCCCACAGAAACAACAGAAGACGACCTTTGGACCATGTTCTTTGATGGTGCTTGCACTAAGGAATCATCAGGAGTAGGAGTGGTATTGATTTCCCCTTCTAAGAAAACTTCTCATTTGTCTTTTAAACTCTATTTTAAAGTGACTAATAATATTGTTGAGTATGAGGCACTACTTTTGGGGCTGAATGCAGCCAAAGAGAGGAAGATTAAAAAATTGCAGGTGTTTGGAGATGCAGATTTGATTATTCAGCAGGTGAATAAGTCCTTTCAAGAAAAGCATGTCAAGCTGAAAGCATACAGAGATGAAGTGTTGAAGGCAATTCACGATTTTGCAGATTTTAAAATTGCATATGTACCTAGAGCAATGAATGAATTGGCTGATTCGTTAGTTGTGTCCGCTTGTGCATTAATACACCCTCTGCCTCATAAATTAACTTACAAAATTCAAGTTAAATATAGGCCCTCTCTCCCTGATAATGTAAAATTTTGGAAGGTTTTTGAAGATGATGTCGAACTCACTAGATTTCTTGTAGTGATAGATGAGTTTGCAGATCTGCAGATCGATCAAGAGAATGAACATGACAATGAAATTGAGAAGCCAGAATTCAGAAGCAAAATCGCATCACATGAAATAGTCCAGCTGTCCACCAACATAATTCCTAAAGGTTTGGTCCCGTTGGAAAGGTTGTTCGATAATAATGATGTTGCTGTCAAATTGGAAAGTGGGGAAAAAGATTCAGAAGTTTTGCAGTACAATGTAGCTAGTGAACAAGATCCCAAGTATGTCAACTTAGCCTCACATTTGACTGAAAAACAAAGGGCTGATTATGGTGAATTGCTAAAGGAGTTTGCTGACATTTTCGCTTGGCAATATGATGACTTGAAGACTTTTGACACTGAGGTAATTCAACATAAGATTCCCTTGAATAAAGACACCAAACCTTTCAGGAAGAATCTTAGATCCTTCAACCCTTTGTCGTTGCCTACAATGGAAAGGGAAATTAAAAAACTATTGGATGCACGCATCATCATTCCCCTCAGATATTCAGAATGGATTGTGAATCTCATACCGGTCAGGAAGAAGAATGGGGAGATCAGACTCTGCGTCGACTTCAGAAATTTGAATAAGTGCTCTAGGAAGGACAACTACCCTCTGCCCAAAATGGAGCATATTTTGCAGAAGGTGTTGGGATCAAAGGTAATGTCTTTTATTGATGGGTTTTCCGGATACAACCAGATTTCTGTCCATCCGGACGATAAAGAAAAGACTTCTTTTACCACTCCATGGGGTACATTTATGTACGAGAAGATGCCCTTTGGATTGATGAATGCAGGAGTGACATTCCAAAGGGAAATGGACATTGCTTTCGTTGGAGAGAAAGATAAATTTGTCCTGATATATCTCGATGATATCACTGTTTTCTCAAGCAGCCATGAACTTCATTTGCAACACTTAAAAATGACATTTCTAAAATGTCGGAGGTTTGGCATTTCTCTTAATTCAAAAAAATCAAATTTTGCACTTAAGGAAGGGAAATTACTTGGGCATATTGTTTCAACTGATGGGGTAAAAATTGACCCAAAGAGGGTAGAAGCAATTAAAAATATGTCTCTTCCTAGATCAAATAAGGACATTTAGTCTTTCCTTGGGACTATAAACTTTGTTAGAAGGTTTATAGTAAATTTTGCTGAACTCACAAAGCATATCACTGCTATGTTAAGAAAGGACTCTGAGGTAAAATGGACTGAAGCAGCCAGACATTCATTCAATTCCATCAAGGAAGCCATCACAACAACCCCTGTTTTGATCATCCCCAATTTCTCCAAGGTATTTTACATTTTTTCATTTGCTTCAAGTGATACAATCGCAGCAGTACTCTTGCAGAAAAATGCTGATGATTAGGAGCAACCGATTGCCTTCTTCATTAAGGTCTTAAGGGACGCAGAGGTAAAGTACGAATTGTTGGAGAAACAAGCATATGCACTTATCAAGTCATTGAAAGCTTTCAGAGTTTACATCCTTCAGGCAAAGGTAATAGCTTTCGTCCCCTCCAGTTCAGTTAAAGATGTGCTTATACAACCCGACATAGATGGAAAAAGGAGTAAGTGGATAGCAAAGTTGATTGAATTTGATGTTGAAATTAAACCAACAAAACTTGTGAAGGGTCAGGGCCTTGCCAAACTTCTGGTAGAAGAAAATTGCAGGCTGCTCGAAATAAATTTGGTAAGCATTAATGCAGAAAATGTTCCGTCTTCAGAGAATAAAGAAGGTGAGGAAATGCAAGTCTCAGCTCACTTAGCTGATTGAAAATGGTACAACCATATTATTCATTTTCTGCAAACTTTATCAGTCCCATCAGATTTGACAAAAACTCAAAGAAGGGCTTTGAAGCTCAAAGCCATAAATTTTTGCATCAATGACAACTTATTGTTCTAGAAAAATCCCATAGGTTTATTGTTGAGGTGCATAAACCAAGAAGAAGTAGCTAAGGTCATGATTGAATTTCATAATAGTGAATGCGGGGGACATCACTATTGGAAAACCACTGCACACAAAATCTTAAGATCTGGTTACTACTGGCCGTCCTTATTTTCAGATGTGTATGAGTTTGTGAGAACATGTGACAAGTGTCAAAGATTCGAAGGTAAACAACAACTAAAGTATTTTCCCCTCAAACCTATAGTGGTCACAGGGCCTTTCCAGCAGTGGGGCCTTGACTTCATAGGTGAAATTCATCCGCCTTCTAGTGGTCAGCACCGGTGGATCCTGGTTGCCACCGATTAATTTACAAAGTGGATTGAGGCTATTCCCACCCAGAACGCCAATCATACTGTCATCATAAACGTTATGCAAGAAAACATATTTGCCAGATTTGGCTGCCCTAAGAGAATAGTCACTAATAACGCTGCTGCATTCAAAGATAAACACTTGGTGAAATTATGTGAAGAGCTTGGAATTCAGCTGGTACATTCCACTTCTTGCTATCCGCGAGTGAATGGCTTAGCTGAGTCATCCAACAAGAGTTTAGTCAGAATTATAAAGAAGTTGCTTGAACAAAATGTCAGAGGTTGGGATTCCAAACTGAAGTTTGCTTTGTGGGCTAACAGGGTTACATGTAAGAAATCAATTGGTACATCTCCTTTCAAGTTGGTATATGGTACTGAAGCCATATTTCCTGTTCAACTTGCATTGCCGGTTGCAAAGTTTTTACAAGAAACTGATTCTGAACCAAGTGATTTGACCCGGAGAATTCATAATTTGGTAGAACTACAACAAGATAGAGAGCAACTCTTGGAAAAAACAGAATTGCATCAAGAGAGAATCAAGGAGTCCTTCGACAAGAAATTCAAATCAAATGCCTTCAAAACAGGGGATTTAGTCTTAAAATGGGATGCAACAAGGCAAGAGAAGGGGAACCACGACAAATTTGAGGCTCTTTGGACAGGTCCTTTTGTCATAACAACGGTGCAGCATAACAATACCTTTGTTCTCCAAACTCTTTCAGGTGAGGAAGTAGCAGGTGGCCCTTTCAACGAGCGTTTTGTGAAGATCTATTTCTCATAAGGCTTTCCTTTGAAGACCTGTTCTACTTGTACATATTCTTTTTCAGTTCTGTTTTCTTTATTTCTGTCACTTGAATAACTCCATGCCCAATGGTACTAGCAAAACTATTTTTCAAATTTCTGTTTTAAATTGTAATAAGGCTACTGAGTCTAGCTAGGTTCTTGGTCACCTCACAGGGAGATGCCCATCCTAGTTGGAGCCAAATGTTAGCTCCCAAAATGAACCCGTCCCTATGGTCACATTTTGTGGTGGATAGCATGGCTATTGGTAGTTTTATCAAATTGGTTTTGAGTTTTTCTAGCTGCAAGACTTAGGTTTTGATTTTTGTCTTAGAAATAAGATGACCCATAAAGGTCTTCTCTTTAAATTTTTCATAAAATGTTTTCAACAGCTAACGCGTGCTTAAAAGATGATGGTTAGTTGGTGAAAGTGGCAACCTTCAACAACTAAGAAGCATTTCTCACAGGTCGTTAGCTGGTGAAAGCGGGAATTTTCAAACATCCAAAGAGCGTTTCTCACGGGGTGTGCGCTGGTCAAAGTGGTGACTTTGAACAGCTAAGGAGCATTTCTCACGGGTTGTGCGCTGGTGAAAGCGACAGTTTTCAATAGTCGATGAGCACTTCTCACGGGTTGCGCGTTGTTGAAAGCAGAGATCGCGTGTGTTTTATCCACGTTGTAAAAAATCTAATGATGATATGTTCAACCCATGTCATGCAATCAATAATGATGCGATGGTGAAAGTGGACAATCATGGAATCTTGAGTTGCACGTCTAAATCGGATTACAAGTCGGATCTTGTTCAATAACGCATACTTCACAATCATGGCGTCGAAAATGACGAATTTGAATCCATTATTGCAGGTACAGAAGCTGTACTACTTGGCTGACGACATCACATCGGTTCGTCGCTTCCCCAACACGCATCACTCACTAATGTATGCTAAGTTTTTAATTTTGAAAGACAGAGTCGACTCCCGAGTGCTTTCACCAACGCGATACCTCGGCCCGAATAGCAGTTTGCTATGTTGTGTGTGCAGAATCGGTTGGGATTTTGGGTTGCATATGGCGAGGAGACGTAGTGGGTCTTTAATAAGAAAAGAGTTAGACAGTCTATCTTTCCTACATACGCATCCAGAAGTACATAAACACTTCTCAAACTCAGGTTGCATCGAATTTGTTGAGAGGCTGCAGAATGGTTGTCACCAGTCAACAACAGAGGATTTTGCTAAAACATTTGATGGGAATAAGGCTCGTGTTGGGTCCTTGGAGATCATTGTAGATGAAGCTGCCATTGCTGCAGCGACCAACCTACCAAGATCGGGCCAGATTTGGTTCAAAACAACTGCCACCAAAAACTTAAATTTCAGAACATATTTGAAGGAAGAATTCAGGGATAATGCATGGAAGAAGAGCGTGCCAGTTTCCCATTTAGAGGATGAGTGGCAGGATTTGTTTAAGGGCATCCAACTCTACATAACCTCAGAGGGCAGGTATGAAAAACTAATGTTGTATCACTTCAAGCTATTAGACCATTTCACAGGTAAAACTCTCCTAAACCTGCTTTTCTTCTTGCATAATAGATTAACTAAGGTCTGTAAAAAGATTAGAGCTGAACCCCTAAGCATGAAGAATACTCTGTGCCACTTTGGCCTTATTAAATTGATCATTCTGGAAGAGTTAATATTGAAGGGGAGGACCTGGCAACATTTTCTATTTTGGGAGGGCTTTGAAACTCAAACTCAACCCGTGAATGAACAGGGGAAAGCTGGAAAGAAGCAATTGACTCCTCAAAGCAGTTCGAGGAAGAGAAGAAGCCTTCCAGGACCTCCAGAAGACAAAATTTCTGGTGTAAGATCTCACAGGTCGAGCAAAAGGTTGGATTTTGAAACTACTACAGAGCAACCTACAGAAAGAAAAATAAACGTATTAAACCTGCCATATACAGACTCAGAACCAGAGGAAGAAGATGAGAGCCCTGACATCAAAATCCCGGACGACTTCATTGAGTTTGCACAAAACTGTGAGACCTTTATTCACACCGAGGTAGGGGAAACTTCAAAGAGAACCAAGTCGAAGAAAACACATAAGATCAAACATCTCAAAGAAGTGATCGCTCAGCAGGAGGTCTTAGAGAGGGTAATAAAGGAAAGATACAAGAAGTTGTCTGATAATTTTGCAGAAACCAATGCTGCATTTGAAAAGCTGGCTTGTGAAAGTGTCAAGGAAAAGAAGAGAAAGCAGAAGATCACCAAAGACTATAACAGTATATGGTGGCTAGAAAAGCGCCTTAAAAGGAAAATTAGAAAATTGAAGCAAAAGAAAAACTCACACCCAGATTTGCAAGTGCTTGCTCAAGTTGCTGTGAACATGCAAGGGGATAAAGCAGAGACACATTGAGTTTTTGTTGAAATCGCAGTTTTGGAGGTGAAAGTTCATTTTGGGTTAAGGCAGAGCTTTCACCAGCGTACAGTGTAATTTTGCAACCAGTTAGCTGGTGAAAGGCAATGCTTTCACCAGCTAACCAACGAATCACAAGGCGAGTTAGCTGGTGAAAGCTAAAAAAGAATTTTTGGAAGCTAGGGATGGAGCAGGTCATTTTTCACAGGTTATAAAGAAGTTCCAGAGTATCAAGGGATAACAACTTGCTGGCAAAGGACTGTGCATCAGAGATTCGAGGGAATTTTGAGAATCACATGCTAAACAACTCTCCTAAAGTATCTGCTATGAACAACTGAAGAAATCCAACTGCTAAGACAGGTGCCTCTGCATATTTCATGACACCACAGATTCTAGAAGATTGAAGAATACAGATGTCGAAGTTTGAGATTGAAGACAATTCAAATGCTATTTTAGTTATTAAGTCTTTATTATCAAGTTGTTTAGTTAGATTTGAATTGCTATTTTTAGATAAAGATCCAAGTTTTTAGGATCTTTAAAACTGATTGTAATAGGCTATAAATGCCTATCTTTTTTAAGAGACAAGGGTTCAAACTGGGAGATATTTTGTGCCACTGTATAGACTCTTATTTGCATAAATAAAGTTCAGTTTCCTTTCGTTTTCAATATCAGAATTATCCATCTTTCCCTTTCTGTACTTTGTTTCAGTTTATTTTAGTTCATGAAGACTGTTATCTCTTTATTGAGCTCATAGACTTGAAATTAAAGGATTTCTCTCTATCTTGCATTAAGCCCTACATTCAGTTGTATTTGGCAATCAGGAATAGTGTTCTTCATCCTCTCCTTTCAATTTACTTGATCTGATTATTGTTTCCTGAAAGCACTGTTTCTTTGGATGTGTGATGAGTTGTTTATTACATTGATCATTAAAGACCCCATTGTCCCAAGCATATCTACACATGATTTCTAAGTTACCAAGCATCCTTAGCCTACAACCCTAAGGAGTTTCTTGGAGTGATAACAATACCCAACATACAAAATGCCCTTGTTGTTCTCCTATTCCCCTACTCGTTATCTATCTCCATATCCCACTATCTCTTTGTTTCTCCTTATCTATCCTAAAACCATTACATATTTATACAATTACAATGGGGCTTAGCCCATATCAATGGACCCAAAATACCTAACGACTTCCAACGGTGTTCCTTGTTTTGCGCACACTAGTCCATGCATGCGAAAGTGCGCCAACTATCATTCCTTCTTTTGCGCATGCTAGTCCCCGCATGTGAAAGTGAACCAACTGTCTTTCCTTCTTTTGCGTTCGTTGATCGCTTGCTGACCTGTCACTTTTTTCATGCGGTTTTCTCCTACAATGTTCCCAAAACTGGTCCCCAAAATCATGTCCCAACACTCACTTGTGGCTTGTCTCGAGAGACTTAGTCCTTTTGTTTCGCTTCCTGGATCGTCGCAATGAACTTCTAAAAAATTTCCTTCACGCTTGCGACCTTCTCCTTTGCCTTTGCTTTTTGCACCAAAATATTCTCTATTGTATGCCCGATAATGGGTGTCTTTTGTTTCTCTGTGTTGTCTTGCACTGCTTTCTTTACTATGCCTGGTGTAGCTGCAAGTTCTTATGTCACCCAAAATGATTCCTCCTACAACGGCTCAAGATTCTGAGTGAGAGTCTATTGTTCAGCTCTTATCGGGTTTATCTCGTGGTGCAGTTGATTATTCTCAACTATTGTAATCATTTGTTCTGGTGTTGGCAGAGTGCTTATTATTTCTTTGAACTTTTGCGTCTTCTCCTGCGCAGTCTATAACCTCTGTTCTATTGCTTGTAACTATGCATCCTCCTACAATTGAGTCCACACTTCTGTACTCTCTTCATATAAATTTGTGCATTCCTCATCCAAACTCCTTATACTCTCCACATTTTTCATGGTTGTCTATTCTCGTTGCACCCTTTCTTTTGGTGGGGTACTCGACGTTGTGCGAGATTCCAAATCGATTATCTTTGTGCGGAGGCCCTGAATGGATTCGCTTGTCTTTGTAACTTGATCTTCCAAGGGAGTATATAATTCCATTTGTACCTCTGGTATGTTGATGTATACCTCCTACACCACTGCCTATTGCAACCTTGTTTTTCTTTGCACAACCTTGTCCTGTTCTAGCATGAGTTTGCTATACTCTGTGTGTAGTGCTTCCTTGTCTGCAGTCACTTTGACCAACTCCGTAGAAGTCGATTTTGCACGCAAATGGATCTCTTGTGTGACTGACTACAAGCTATGTAGCATATTCAATGATAACCGTGACAACAATAAGTTAATATCACTTAATGCTTGTGTGTGCTCTTGCATTTTTGTCTTGGGGAACTCTATGGCCCATGTTGATATCTTCATGATCTGATGCTCTGTTGATGCTAATGATGGTTGTGACTCTATTTTCTTGGTTGTGCTCTCTGTTAATTCTTCTTCTGTCAGTCGTACTGGCATTATCTTGGTTGATTCCAAAATATGACGCAGTGTAGCTATCCACGCCTGCATATTCATGTACATTTCCTCATGTTTATGCCCAGATTTAGTTAAGGCTTGGATAGCTACACTTCTTTCACCTGATATCCAATCTTCTCCAAGTCATCTTTAGTTAAGGCTTGGATAACTACTTCATTTGAGGTTTTCCTCTTTTTGTGTTTATGTGCTAATCACTCATTAGGATGCTATTTTCTCTTCTCTCCAGTGTGCGGTGTTGTTTCTTGAGTGTCACCTACACCATTCCCTTATTCTTCGTGTTCATGTTCTTCTTCTTGATCCGTCTCTTGGTTTTTCATCTCCTTTTGCGTTGTTTCCGACACTAGGGTTTTCCACTCTGCTTCCCAATAATTTAAAATCATACTGACATCTTGTTCTGTTAGTTAGTAGCTAGTCAACAACCATTGTTGATATGGATCCCTTTTTCCTTAGATGTACATGTGGTGTGGCCCTGCTTTGAATCACATGATTTATTTGTATGCTTCAATTGTCTGAGGTAGGATGCACGATGTGTCCGCAATACACTGTCAGATTGCCTCCTTATAAATGTAGAAAATGACATTGTTTTCCATTTGCATATTCTTGTGCGCGATATGCCACGAAGAAACATACTCACCGCCGGGGACAATTCCTGTGTACCTTCTGAGAGTTTAGTTTCTTTTGGCTCCCTCCAAGCAACCAATGCAATAAAAATTAGTGACCATGCATACTAGTGGAACTCCATACCTTTATCCAGCGTTTCCCTACAGTCAGTTAAAAATTGGTTAACCAAAAATGTTTCCCAATTGATCTGCACTCCTGTTGTGCACTTTTTTGTTGTTGCTCCTGCTGGCACCTGGTCTCTGTGACATTTCCTGAGTAACTTGCAAGCCATCACCCGCGTCACAAATCTGACAGTATCATCATTAATGCTCACAACATCTAATCTGCGCAATCATTTGTGTGTCATATTTGTCCTTCATCCTTTCTGCTAATGATTTCTCTTAATTCTTATTCGTGAACAAAGGTAGTGGGTCTTCCCCTGATGACAACAATCCTATAATCTGTGCGATAAGTTGGGTGTTGATCGACACTGGACTGTCCAACTAGAAGAAACTTTGGTGGAAACAAATCAACAATAACTTGACACAAATGTCAATTTATGTGCTTCTGCCAAAGTGTGGGATCTCCAACCAGTTCAGTATGCATGTTCGTTGGAGTCTTGTTTTCCACTCTCGTGGCTCGAATGTGAGTATGAGTGAGTCTTGGCTGAGTCCTGTGCACAAATAATTTTGTGATGCTAACTACAAAAAATTCTTCAGATCTGCAAGATCATGGTTTGAAAATCACAAACTTCCTTTTGTGCCTAACATGTTGTTAAAATTTTGGTATGCTCGTTTAACCATAGAAAATGTCACATCATTGTCACCTAACCATAGGAATTCACCATGCCACCCCTGAATGCACTAAATTTTTCTTAGATAGAATGATTCTGACAAGTCCACACTAGAACCAATAGATAAACCCTAACCAGAAACACCACTGCTACAACAAAAACACAATACCAAGAGAACGTACCTCTACTAATAGAAGCGTATATTTACCAAGAGAAACACACACGATAGATACCAGAAATATTGAGATTACACCATGACAATTGTTGCACCACCCTCTCCAGACTT
The DNA here is from genome assembly GCA_009831015.1 of Picea engelmannii. Taxonomy (NCBI): domain Eukaryota; kingdom Viridiplantae; phylum Streptophyta; class Pinopsida; order Pinales; family Pinaceae; genus Picea; species Picea engelmannii. The sequence continues at coordinate 284,142 of ML790762.1, read as the reverse complement.
GCCCCTCCTTCTTCTGCAATTGCAGTTGTTTCTCCTCATACTTGCAACCTCCTTCTTCTGAGTGAGAGTGTGTCCAAATGAGGAGCGCCTGGCCTCTATTTATACTAGTCTGCCAAGGTGTCTTTTCATGTGGGGTTGACCTCACTTTCTAGAGCCTTTTAATACTTTATTATTATTCTCTTTGGGCCGATTTCTCTTCTAGGGTTTTCACACATATGTTTTATGGTTCTCTTGCTTTCGTAATATTTTATTCTAAGTACAAAGGTTACACTTGGAGGTTAATACCTCTCGGAACTACCAAAACATCAACACTCCCTCTTAGCTAGGGAGGTATTAACTGAGATGTTCTTCATGTAATGGTCTCAATCACATCCATCCATCTCACATGGCATGGGAAAGACTCACATGGTTTTGCAGACCAGTCTACAGGTAGCATCACGATAGCCACACATGTTATCTCATGATCAAACAGATCATGTCTCAAGTAGCATGGCCACACAGACCATCTCATGATCAAACAGATCATGTCACAAGCATCACCATCATAACCACACATGCTCTATCATAGTCACACACAGAGACTATTTGATGGTCATGTCATAGTCATGCATCTAGCATAAACCGAATCCCACTAGTTGGCACAATAGTCATGATAGAACTTTCTTCCAGTCCACAATAACCAAGAACTAGATCTACAGTCATAGAAATAACCATCTTATGTAGAAATAGGTAACAAGGTGACAAATTCTGATATGGAGTCTTACCAACTCACACAGACAAAGTTATCACTTGAATAATTCATCAAGGGGCTACGTCTCATGTGGGATCTCACATGCTGTGCTCTCATATGAAAAAGTCCCACTGGTTGGCACATCAATGTAACATGTGTACCAGACTATTTCACTGGAGTAACAATATAACAATGTACTGGACTATTTCACTGGAGTAGCTATGTCTAAGCATACCAGACTATTTCACTAGAGTAGCTATGTGTACCATACTATTTCACTAGAGTAGCAATATACCAAACTATTTCATTGGAGTAGCAATATAACAACGTACCAGACTATTTCATCAGAGTAGCTATGTCTCAACGTACCAGAATATTTCACTAGAGTAGTTATGCCTCATCGTACCATACTATTTCACTAGAGTAGTTATGCGTACCAGACTATTTCACTAGAGTAGCAATATACCAGACTATTTCAATGGAGTAGCAATATACCAGACTATTTCACTGGAGTAGCTATGTCTCAACATACCAAACTATTTCATTGGAGTAGCTATGCCTCAATGTACCAGACTATTTCACTTGAGTAGCTATGTGTACTAGACTATTTTCATTGAAGTAGCAATATACCAGACTATTTCACTGGAGTACCTACATACCAGAATATTTCACTGGAGTACCTACGTACCAGATTATTTCATTAGAGTAGGAGACTTCCAACACACTAGGTTGGCCCTCTAGTTGTCTCAGAGACACACCCTCCCCGAAGGATATGTGTGAAGCTTCCAACCACACAAACTGGTTGGACTTCCACAACTAGGAAACAACGTTACCCCTGAAGGATCTGCGTACACATCATCTTGACTGGTGCCATAGTCAGTGACCGAGCATGACAACCTATTGTCCACACTATACCATGATGATTTCTGGAGATGCATTTGTAACACATCATACCTTATCACAAGGGTACGTCCTTCCGGACCACACCAAGCTTGTCCTTGAAGTACTCGAACTTCACCCTTGACAGAGTCTTGGTTAACACATCAGCTACCTGATCATCCATAGCCACATACTAGAGATTCACCACTACTCTCTGCACCATATCCATGATATAGTGATACCTAATATCAATATGCTTCGACCTGTCATGAAACACTAGGTTCTCCAACAACTTCACACAACTCTGGTTGTCGCACCAGATGCAAGTCACCTCTAACTCGAGATCAAACACACCATCCAACAACTTTTGAAGAAACATTTCTTCACTACTAGTTGAACATGTTTCTATGTACTCTGCCTCAGTCGTATTGAGCGCTACACTAGACTACTTTTTGTTAAACCATGAGATCATACTTGATCCCAAACTAAAACAACATCTAGATGTACTTTTCCAGTCTGTAGCACTACTGACCCAATATGAATCTGTGTACCCATGCACTCTAATCTCACAATCCACATCATACCTAAGTTCATAATCCACTATACCCTTTAGGCACTTCAACACATGTTTTGCTGCAACCAAGTGAACACGTCTCGACTCAACCATATAATGACTCAATGTGTTCCTCGCAAAACTGTTAAGGTTTCTGCTATTATTATGTTACTTTCAATTTACTAGATAACAATATCATAGACAGGATCACTAAGAGAAACAAAATCACAAGAGTACACAAGCATTTATCCTGGGAAACCCTCAAGGGGAAGAAAACCCAGCAAAACTTCCTTAATATAGATAGCCAATACAATGCCAAGATAATGAACCAAACAACACAT
>ML790762.1:252196-277039 GCA_009831015.1 Picea engelmannii | reverse complement strand
TCCTATTTATACAAAAAATTAAGATAACTTAGATCCACAAATCTCTCCTAGATCCACAAATGTCTCATTTGGTTACAACCATGTGCTCACACCTATCAAGTGATATCTCTACAAATCCTCTCACAAATATTTCTTTCATGATTAATCTCCAATTAAGATACTTGAGTAGATCTCCAAATCTTCATCAAATCTTCAAAGGGTTGAAGAGGAAATTCGAATTTGAGGCTTGATGGTCAAATTTGACTTGGTTGGAGTCTTCAAATACACCTGCAAACATCATGAAACTCATCCCACTTTCATATATAAGTGTAAACATGTCATTTTTCCAATATTTATTCATAAATTCACTCAAAAACACTAAAATAGATGCATTGGAAAATAATATGTCTAAAACCCATGTAATCATGAAAATGGTTTAATGTAAGGGTATGGGAAGCGGAATATGGTTAAGAGTGAAGTGAAAGTGAAGTGAAAGGTTGGTAAAAAGATGGTACTTTGGCGACCCAACAAAATTTACAATCCATTGTTCTAAATCTCTTCAAAATATCTACAACATATTTTCCTTGGAACGGGAAAATCTCATTCGGTTTCTGCCACACCTCTAGACCGAAGAAATAATGCATCATACCCAGGTATTTCATCTCAAACTTTGATGCAAGTTTCTCTTGCACTCAGGGATGAGTTTCTCGTTCCCTGCTATAAATAGGTCATCCAATATCAAAGGGAAACTAATGCCAGGCTCGTCAAAATCATTGTCTGACATATATTTCCCTGGGTGCCTGCTTAAGCCGACACAAAGCTTTCTTCAATATACTGACATGAGACTCCTTCTCATGTATCTTGTGGCTTCTGTATGTGAAATTCTTCTGACTATTGGAGCAAGTGTCTCCTCATAATATTCTCCCTCTTGATGGGAGAATCTTATGGCCACAAATCAGGATTTGTACATCTCGATGCTGCCATCAACAACATGATTGATATTGTAGATCAATTTGGAAGTCACCACTAACTGCTCTTCTGGTCTCAAGGAAAAAATCCATATCCCAGTCCTTTTGATTGGCTTCCTCCTCTATCAATGAAGCAAGGGAATCCTTTAGGAGGTATCATATCTCCTCGAAGCCTTTGAAGCTTCGATCTAGTCTCCTCAACTCATGGCACCTGTCAGTCAGTCCTAGAAGATGTCTCTCTCTCCCATTTGAATTTGAGGAGGGATACTTTTTGAATGAAAGTCTCTAAGCCACTAAATCTCTCTAAGATCAGGCTCACTTTGAGTCTCCATGCTCCGTCTAAAGCTTGACTCCATCTGATTCTATATAATCTTTGGAGCCATCTGCTCCCTCTATGTGTGATGATTTCTTATGAAGTCCTCTATGAATGGTCCTGGGGAGTCTGCTCCTCCCTACTGGATCGTGAGGGATGAATCCCTTTGAACTCTAGCTCCTTCTGAGCTGGTACTTGGTGGGGATGCCTGCCTCACCACTGGTGGAGCCATCTGCTCCTCATGATATGGCTCATTAATGTTATATATATTTTCATCCTGCAAAGTGTCACAGGACCATGATGGTCTCTTCCTGGTTACTGCAATGATTCTGGGTAGACCCTTCTGGCTCTACTAACTCTTCTTGATGATCTCAACAGTGATAAACTAAACTAGAGGGATCTGTTCGATCATCTTCGAAGCCTTCTGCTCCTTACAATCAATATCCATATGAGATACTTTGGATCTCACAAAGCACCCTTCTTTCTAGAAGGTTTTAACTTCATCCTCTTTTTCTTTGGATGTATATGGTCATGTATAAAAATTCTTATCCGGATAGTCTGCTCCATGTCTCAAACTAGATACCATCTAATATGTTTCCTCCTGCAACTGTCACGATGACTTCCCTCAGAGTTGTCACCTATGACCTACCCGGAACAATAAACAAGAACAACAATATCTCCATGGTAACATCCATGGAATTTACAAGATAACCTCCCTGAGACAAGAGCAACAAGAGAAAAAAGTATAATAGAATTTTCATAAGAAAATATCTATGTTAACAAGAATAAAAGGCAATTTCATGGTATAGCATTACCAAGGTGACCTGCCTAGAAGAAAAACAAGAAATATCTCCTAGAGGATATGTTAGTTCATCTTGCAAACAAGTACAATAAGAATTTATATCAATGGTACTCACATGATACCAAGTATTCATTGTATCTAGCAGTAATATAACCTTCCAAGGATTGTTGTCACAACTATAGTGCTTACTTGTAGTGTAGAAATTATCAAACTTGATATGTGCAAATTGGAAACTTATCAATTTAATCAATCAAACCTGGAACCTAGAGTCTTATCTTCAATAATGAGTGTTGTTGCTTTTCTTCCGAGTCTCCTTCACTCCAGATGAAAAGTATTCTCTTCAACCTGTCCCCTGTACTAAGACAATATGATTTCTTGACAGAAATCTGAGTTAGAGAATATAATGCAAATAAACTCTAAAATATCAACCTTAATCAATCTAATACTTTGACTAAATTCAACTTATAACTTTAACTTTGACCAGAGGTTAGTATGATAATCATAACTTCAATAGATCAAAATACAACTAGATGTTCATAAGATCACAATAATACCATAACAACTAATACTATAACAACTAGAGGCATATCAAAACAATCAAACCTCAAGTGCGTTGTTCCTCTAGATGTGTTGGATCTGAGGTCCCTCTGGATCTACAATTTTTTCTTGGACAAAAGATCCCTTCTCCTGCAAACACCCTCAAGTTAGTGATATAATTCAAGCATATACAAGTACATACCTTCGACAATAGCGACAAATAGCGGCAGGTAACAACACCATTCGACAAAAATGGTAACTAATGAAGAACCCAAAAATTTCAAAGTGTTCCAACTTGCATTTTGAAGATAGTTGGAGATGTGCTAGGGTTAGAATAATTTCAACATCCTTTCAATGAGTTATCATAAAATTTACTGGACCAGAGTAACTGCAATTGGTACTGCAACTGGCACTGCAATTGGCACTGCAACTGGCACTGTAACTGACACTGCAACTGCCATGAAGCAACTAGAATGAAGCAACTGACACTTCAACTGGCGTGAAGAAATTAGCAATGCGACTGCAACTGGTACTTCAGACCTAGGGTTTTTATCAAGAAACCCTAATTTTTTGATTTCAAAATTTTTGAGATCTGATCCGGGGGAAAGATGTGCCCTACTTAGGAAACCTTCTTGATGGGTTCAGTAAGTGCTCGATGATCTTGACAATGGGGGAAATTTAGGATATTATTTCCAACGATTAGACTGTTATGAAGGAAACTAGCTCTGATACCATGTTAAAATTTTGGTATGCTCATTTAACCATAGACAATGTCACATCATTTTCACCCAACCATAGACATTCACTATGCCACCCCCAAGCACACTAACCTTTTCTTAGATAGAATGATTTCGAAAAAACCACAGTAGAACCAATAGATAAACCCTAACAAAAAACACCACTACTGCAACAACAACAGAATACCAAGATAACGTACGTCTACTAATATAAGTGTACCTTTACCAAGATAAGCACACAAGAGAGATACCAGAAAGACTGAGATTACACCATGTCAATTGTTGCACCACCTTCTCGAGACTTGCCCCTCCTTCTATTGCAACTGCAGTTGTTACTTCTCATACTTGCAACCTCCTTCTGCTCAGTGAGAGTGTGTACAAATGAGGATTTCCTAGCCTCTATTTATACTAGTCTGCCAAGGTGTCTTTTCATGTGGGGCTGACCTCACTTTCTGGAGCCTTTTAATACTTTATTGTTATTCTCTTTGGGCTGACTTCTCTTCTAGGGTTTTTACACATCTGTTTTGTGGTTCTCTTACTTCCAGAATATTCTATTCTAAGTACAAAGGTTACACTTGGAGGTTAATACCTCCCACAACTACCAAACATCAACACATGTCTCCCTCAATACTGACCCCAGGTGGAATCACTGGTATAACGAGGTCATACTTCGACTCCTTGGGAAATCTAACTGGCTTTATTGTTGGCTTCCTGGGTGGCACATATGCCCTTCGAAATTTTAATGGATTTGATGCCTCTGCTCTTGAGGTTTATTCCTGTACAAGTACTAATGCCTTCTTAGTGGTTCATTTTTTCGTCTGCGATGCAAATGCTCCTGCCTTTGGTGGTGCCATGGATTTTTGCAATTCGACTCTGTCTACAACTCACTTGGCCCTCTATTCTCTTCAAATTTTCAAATAACTATGAACCTTTATCATTGTCCCTCTTATGGTTTTATAGGTAGTTTCCAACTGTTTCATTCCTCTTCGCACCAAAATTCACTGTCCAATCCGATTTTTTTCACATTCAATTCTCGTCTGAATTCTGCATTAATTTCGTATTTTCTGGCAGATTTTGGTCTAGATTTGTGAGCATATCAAAATATCATTGCCTCTTTTCATTTATGACAACATGTGTCTGCCATCTCACCGTCAAGTTTTCTCTTTAATGTTTTTCCCGTCATTTTCACAGGTCTTTATCCTGGATTTTTTTTGTGCACAATTCAATTCCCCTTTCTGTGCACCTTCCTCTTTATTTCTTCATTTCCGTGACATTTTCTTGTTCATCTCTTTCTTTTCTAATTTGACTCTTTGAAAAATGATCGATTCAAAACTTCAAGCCTCCTGTCTCTTCAAGCCTCATTTTGTTTTGTATAATACATATACTATAGTACACATACTGTGCAATCAGGCTAGCACACGGAAGGACGACTGTCCCTATATAGTTTTAGCTGACTTTCATTCAGGATTCCTTCCATGATTTCCCCATTCAATTTCTCCAATTGAAAAAAACCTGACTATGCACAAATCGTATCACATATGGACCCAATCAGTGCATTTGGAACTTTCCAGGGTGCTGCAAAATTTGTTTTCATAGAGAAAAACTAGGTTTCCCATATGGAACTTCTTCTGTTTAATATGTCTGCTATGCCATGCATTTTCATTTTCTTTCTGAACCCGATGATAAAATCTTGCGATGAAGTGATCTTCTTCTAGTTCCACTAGTTTTGACAGTCTTTTATCTACTGTGCCATAATCTGTGAGCTCTATCAACATGAAAATGCGCAGACTCGACACAATGAACTCCATGGGCATAACTGCTTCTTGGCCTTATAATAATTGGAATGGTGTATGTCCTGTCAACTTCTTACATGTGGTCCGATATGCCCATAGTATTGAAGGAATCCTCAGATCTCAGTCATCTCGATTTACATTACATATCTTTGTTAATACATGCTCTAGGATCTTGTTAAACACTTCCACTGTTCTATTTTCCTGAGGATGATAAGGTGTTCTGTTCAAGTGATAAATATGAAATTCTTCTGTCAAAGCAGCAATCATTTTATTCGAAAAATGGGTCCCCTGATCACTCATAAGGATTTTTGGACATCCAAACCTTGTAACAACATTCTCAAATATGAACCACGCAACAGTCTCTGATATGCAATCTCTGAGAGTTTCTTCTTCATCCCATCGGGTTAAGTAATCTATGGTAGTGATTATATATCTTGCTCCTGATCTTTTTTTTGGTGGGTTGATCGGTCCAATGAAACCAACTTCCCATTTATCAAAATATTGTAATGTAACTTGCGATATTAAAGGCATCTCCTCTCTTCTTGTTGGCTTCCCAACTTGCTGACAGACATCACAGGTCTGATAGAACTCCTTAGCATCCTTATGAAGGGTGGGCCACCAAAGTCCCATGCGCAAAATTTTCCGAGCTATTGTTTTCCCTACATAGTGGCCTCCCACAATTCCTTCATGTGCCTTCGATAATATCATATGCCTCTTGTACTCCAATACACATCATCGAAGAAAACCATATGCACCTAACTTATACAAATTCCCCGCTATAAGCTAATAATATGTTTCCTTTACTACTAACTATTTCTTTTGCGCAATTGTAAAGTCAAGTGGGGCTACTCCTGTGCTTAAGAACTAGACAATATCTGCAAAGTAATCATTGACCATCTATACTATGAACAGGTGCACATCTGGTAGATTGTCATCCATATTTCCTACATCTTCCCCTGTTAATATGCGCGACAAATGGTCATAAATTGTATTTAATTTCCCTGGTTTCACAATCCCTTCAAAATCATACTCCTGAAATAATAATAGCCATATGCATATCTTCCCCCCCAACACTAGCTTATTGACTAATTTTCCCAACGCATAATGATCCGTGTACATCTTAAAATGTGATCCCAATAGATAATGCCTAAACTTATGTAGTGCATACACCATTGCAAATCCTTCATGCTCTGTAGTAGTGTAATTCTATTCAGTAGTTGACAACTTCCTACCGAAAAATGCAATGGGATGATCCAAACCTCCTTCCCCTGGCTGAGCTAGAACTGTGCCTAATTCTATAGATGATGCATCTACATGGACATGCAATTCCTTCTTCCAATCTAGAAATACTAAAATTGACATATTAACTAGTTTATGCTTCAAGGTATCCAAACTTTTTCTGACATTCCTCGTTCAATTGAAACTTGACCTCCTTCTTCAACAAATTTTCCAACAGAGCTGTGATCTGTACTATCCCCTAATAAATTTTTGTAGTACCCCATATTACCCAATGTTGCTCGTAGTTGTCACACTGAAATAGGTGGGCAAATCAACAATAACAACAATCTATGCATGGTCAACCAAAATTTCTTGTTTACATACTACATGACCCAACATGATACCAAATGCTGCACAGAAAATACACTTCTTCAAGTTCAAGGAAATATGAAACTGTCTACTTATGTCCAACATCAAGCGTAAAATTTCAATATGGTCCTTCAACAAATTGAACACTATCCAATCATCCAAATATACTTCTAGGAATTTATGAATAAATTCTTTAAAAGACGAGACAACAAATCAGGAAAATATTGTTAGCGCATTTTTTAATCCAAAAGGAATGACTATATACTGATAACATCCCCATTTTTTCGAAAGTGTTGTCTTATGCCTATCCTCTTGCGCAATCTTAATCTGGTGATACCCAGAGAATCCATCAATAAATGAGTAAGCTCCATGTCTTCCTACATTCTCTAGATCTTCATCTATAAATAGGGTAGGAAATGGGTCATGTAAGCAAGCATCATTCAATTTCAGCAGATCCACACAAATTTTGATTCCACCCATTTTTCGTGTCGTGGACCACCATTGGACTGATCCATTTTTATTCCACGATAGGTTCAATACTCCTAGCTTCCAACATCCTATCTATTTATTCTTTGAATTTCTACTTATATACTGGATTCAATCGGTACAATCTTTGCTTCACTGGCTTTACATATGGCTTCAAAGGGATCCTCATCTCCCCTAGCTCCCCAACAATTCCTTTCATTTCTGAAAATGTAGTTGGGAAAAGGTCTTGGTATTCGTGCAAAAAATAAACAATCTTCTCAACAATTTCTTCATTCTAGTAATATCCAATGTGTGTGAACTTGGGATTATCCTTCATACCAATATTCACCTTGCACGTTTTCAACGACTTTGCATATTCGACAGATTCAAGCTCGGGACCCTCTACTATGTGCTCTCCTTCGGTTTCTGGCACTTAATTTCTCAGGTCTTCGTCCTCCTAGTCTTCTCCAGAAACATTATAGCATTCCAAAACCTCTTGAATAGTCGCAAAAGACTTCGGTGCACTATATAAGGGTATTGGTCCTGTCGAGTCTTTTGATGTAAAGATATTAGTTTTGATAATCTACAGAGTTGTGTCGACCGAAGGGGTATCATATTCAAATTTGAAAGTTACCTTGAAGTTGCGATTCAAATCTTCCCAGTTTGTTGTTCCTCTGCGTACTTCCAGTTATATATACTAGTTCTTTGGGATCGTATCCTTAGTGTGTAAAAAAAAGTTCATCCATTATTTTTTAGGTACTGAGATCCATGTAGCTGTTCATTTTGTAAGATGATCTATATGATAAATCAACCCAATATACTTCTACGCAGTATATTCAGTTTCTATTACAAAACCGACCTATAACAACCTTTTTCATTGCTGCCAATTCTCTATTCTATCCTTATGTGCAACCCACCACCTTGCAGGAGTCACTTTTAGCGCGACATCTAAAGCTAAAAATATTTGTTTTTCTGATATCTGCAATTCAAATTATTTTACAAAAGAATCTATATCTGTTAGTCCATCATACTTTGTGGAATCATGTGCCTCAGCTCCAATCTAGCGCAATGTGCATGTAATACGAGCACGTCTCCTTGTAGATACTTCATGTAACTTTTGTTGCCAGTGTTCCAGGGCTTCTTCTAAATCCGACACACAAGATTTGATGTTAATCCAACTAAGTACACACTCAATAGTAGGATTAACATAGTCATTCATTTGTGCAGTCGCATTGTAAAGGTTATCGAGTTGTTTAGTATTGAATCCTCCCCTTGTCGGTTCCACATATCATCTTCCTTCTGTGGGATCCAATGGCACAATAACTCTCAGGTCTCCTACTTCAAAGATCATTTTTCTCTCTTTCAAATAAATAATGGTCTGGTTATCAAAATCCTAATCGAGTCCAAGTAACGATGGATAAGGTTTACTATCATCCACTATCTCAATTACTTCAAAACCTATTGTGCTACACACTCCAACGATATTAACATTCACCCCTGTTAGTCTTCCAATTGAAACAATATTGTGTTGATTTGCTAGCCTCAACTGAATAGATGACTAGATCAACTTTGGTTTTCCCATCATCTCCCATGTCTAGTTTGGAAGGACATTCACATCAGATCCCATATCCAAGATCATATTATCCATATCATAGTCTCCTATCTACGCATTAAGTCAAAATTCCCTATTCGTCCTTTTATTGTGTTGTACCTGGTTAACTGCGTGCATTGGTTGATCGTCTCGCACAACAAGTTTAATGGAGTTTCATCCTTTATTAGGTCCAAACAACTCTTTAAGAAACTCTTTAGAGTACTTTCCTTCTCAATTGGCCTTTCTGTAATCGAGTGGTCATAGGTTGGAGGCATGTCATACATATGTGGTGCAGTCAATACTCCCCATTCTGTTTCTAGCAACTCCTTCCTTGATTTCCTATATATGTCCCTCTCTTTCTGAGGGTCAAACATCAGAGGATGTTTTTCTACTTTTCGAACCCACTGGTCGGTCCAATTTCCTTGTTCTATTGCATCGGATCCTATTCTTTCTCCTTCGCGCGTAATTGCTGCTACCCTTGGTCAATTGTCACACTCTTCCACTGCTATTATCTGCACATTCTGGTTCCTTTTTTCCTGCCACTTCGTGATCAGATGTGGGTAGTCTTCCATCGCATGATCCAACTGTTTACAATATGTGCACGTCGTACAAGGATTCTGACAATCTCGCGCCAAATGCCCCAACTTCTTACAATTATAGAAAATAATAGGTCCTCTTCCTCTTTCGAATCCTCCTCTTCCTCAACCTTTGAATCCTCCTCTTCCTCCTTGATTGTGGCCCCTTAGAGTATTGTATTGAGGTACCCCTCCTTATGATATTTCTTCCCCTTGAACTTGGTATGCATCTGAGGTGCGTTCTCTCAGTATATCGATTGCGTGATAGTTCTGTTTTTCATGTCCCACAGATTTACAAAAATTACAAAATAGGATTGATACTTCTGCATCAAAGGAAAAGAAGTTGGGTGATGACCCATTGTTTTGCATATCTCACACCATACCCCTCCTCCCGTGGCCAAGGGGTTCAAAGATCCTATCACCAAATAATATGCAAAGGATGGACACTCTTTTTTATGATGTCCTTCCTTTCTGCATGTAATACACCAGACTTCTTTATGCTTTTCCTTTCCTTTAGCAAGCTCCTACAACTGAATTATCAATGTTGCTAACTTAGACTGAACCTAACGCATCCTTGTGCCATTCTCTCCTATAGGGGATGCTTCCAACTTCATGGAGACCTCTAGTGCTTCTAAATGGGATGTAATATTATGTTGCGTCAATGGGCAACATATATGTGGTAACAATCCCACAATGAACCATTCCCTATGATGCTCATCTAGAATCTGGAAGGTCAACCGATCCATCAATATCTTGAATCTCTGATCAAAATACCATACTGATTCACTCCATAACTACTTGATCTCTTTTAGTTTCGTAATACACTGCGACTCATATTTCAATTTCTGGAACTCTTTTAACAGGGCTTTCCTGATATCTACCAATGTTCTGGCTTGTCTCGTAGGTGCAGTGGAGTGATACTTCATATACCAGAGTAACACACAGTGTTTGAATGTCGTCATTAATTGTGTGATTTTCGTATCGTCATCCTGGACCTGCTTCATGGTCCATATTGATTCATAGACAAATAAGTGTTGTTTCATATCTTCTATCCCTACTCCGTGGAAGAAAATCATTCTCAAAGTGGGGTCTACCCCCGCCATTGTGTACTGCGCAATATTATTCCTCAATGTCGCTAACTTAATCTGGGCTGTCATACTACTTCCACTATTCTAACTACCTTTACTACTATCCTTGCTTCCTTCACTAACTGTAAGTGTTCACAACAAATTTTTAGACCTTACCTGAGACCTAGGAGATGCACATAGAGTCATGGGTTCGACACAAAGTCTAGCCCGAGTGGGGATACTGGCATGTAATGGATCTGCTTCTGTTAGACTGAGATAATGGTCCTTTTCCTTCTCCTTTATTTATGTGCACGGTATTCCTTTGATCTAGAGCACTACACTGATGTCTCTTTTGTCAAACTCACTGTGTTTCTCTTCTCTATCATCCATAGTCCTCTTCCTACTGTACCAAAATATTTTTCCACTGTGCAACACTCCAATATCTTCTTTTTTCACACCTTCTTCTTCTCTTGTCATTCTCAATCCATCTGCTCCTTATTTATTCTTTCTTGCATCTCTCTCATCCATACTCTCAAACCATCCCATGGTTAGCCCCAAGCCCCCTGTGCGCGTGAAGGATCCTAGCTACTAGGATGATTAAATTCCAACTTCATAACCCCCTTATCATACAACAACATCTTGACCCAAGTAAATAATGATTTCAAATATCTTTCATGCGGAAATTTAAAGAAATCCCTTTCAACAACACTGTATGAATGGGTACACTCTATAGAAAACTCGGTAATACAACCACCCAATACACTATCCAACCAAAAAACAACTACTCGCAAGATCCGATTACTTATGGTATTAACTTGGTGGATCAACTCAGGGGTTCAACTCCTTGGAACAATATTGCATAATGTTTTGTTCTTTTCATCTAACCTTTGTAACCACTCATCCAAAATTATCAGGAAATCAACAAAGAAAATATCATGTAATTATGTAAATACGTACCTCTATAACCGTTTCTCCAAGATGATCTGTGGGTTCTTATTCTGATATTTGGAAAAATAGTGCTCCTTCTTCTCTAACCACCATCCTCTCTCTTCCTTAGTCGACCTCCTCATTCCCTTCAATCGTAGATCTCGATCCTTGCAACAGAACCATTTGTTGGCGCGCAGTGGGTAAACCCATGGTTCAACGTGAATTTTCCAACAAAACCCTTAGATACCAATGCTTTCGACATCACCCACAAGTAGGTGAATTAACACCCAAGGTATCTATGGGAACTACATGAACCATATTTCTGCAGTGATGAAGGGATGGGAGACATTCCTTATAATCATTCTACCTAGCCTTTGTTCAAGGTTCCTTATATCATGTGCGCAGAAACATAGTAACATGTAACATATCCATAGTAACATAACATATATCATATGTGCGCAATAAACAGAACATCAAACAAATCATAACACATAGACACCATGATTAACGTGGTTCACTGAAGATGGGCTACGTCCACAACTACCGACTTGTTATTATATTATTTAGAACATCCATTACAAAATATGTGGACTGCGCTCATACATTATTTCTCAGACATAACCAACATATAAAATTCCTTTTTTATTATCCCATTCGCCTACTCACTATCTATCTCCATATCCCACTATCTCTGTGTTTCTTCTTATCTATCCCAAAACCCTTACATATTTATACAATTACAATGGGGTTTAGCCCATATCGATGGACCCAAAATTCCTAACGGCTTCCAACGATCTTCCTTGTTTTACGTGCGTTGGTCCTTGCATGAGAAAGTGCACCAACTGTCTTCCTTTTTTTGTGCACGCTAATACCTGACCGACTTGTCACTTTGTTCGCGCGGTTTTCTCCTGCACAGATCCCAAAATTGGTTCCTAAAATCCTGTCCCAACAATAATTATGCTTGCAATTATCATAGATTGGAGGCTCTCATCTAAATCATAAACAAGAAAGTTGGGGATTAAACTTATGGATGGCCCCACCATATTAACATTGAAATCATTGCTTTAACAATTTTTGAGTTAGACATTCTCCCTTGGATTTAACAATGGTTGCATTATTATGAAATAATGTGTATACAATAATTCGATCGATTAATGATAAAATACTTGTCTTTACATGTAGTTTCACATAGCTATAAATATCATTGCATAATGGACCCACTCAAAAAGTCCATTATAATTCAAAGTTCAGTCTTTACAAGGGATTTTTGATTCATTGCATGAGTTAATATACTCAACTTCATGACTAACATTGCACTTCTTGGTAGCATGCAACTTGAGCAAGGATTAGTTTTATTGGGTGCATTGTACTGATACAAAGCTCTTTCATAATATTGGGCATGTATATTAATATCACCGAAACCCTAACTTGACTCAATAATGATAAACTTTTACTGTATAAATCTCATTAGGCATGTTAACATATGATTTTTGAAGGATAATGGTAAAGGCTTGTATAATCTGTACCAAGGGAGATTCTTATCAAAGGCCATGTAATCTATAAAGTAGGATATTACTAGTGGTTTGTCCTTAGAGTGCATGCATCCTTTTTAAACTCTGATATCATTTCCCTTAGATGAGTATACTATACTTCACATATATCGTTGGGCATCATATTTTAATGAACATAAACACAAATTTGTGTTATTGTCTGATGAGTGATTATGAAACAGAGAACATATCCATCCTCATTCTGACTAATTATCTTTACATTCAATAATTGATTGAGTATACACTTATAATGTTAATGTTAATCTCCTAGGAAAATCCCCATGATAAACATAAAACCCCACGTAAATCCAAAGATATTGAGTTGTTGTAATTCTATTGTTATATTAGCATTGTCGGCTAGACCTTTTAATTATCAAGGAGACCTAGTTTAGGAGCATCTCATCTTGTCTTGTGCATTGCATATATTGTAAAAGGAGGAGGTTTCCCTTTCGAAGTGGATTATTCATTGAATATTTTTTGGAGTTTGGTTCCTAACATTTGGTTTTAGAGCATATGCTACTAGGGTTTCACTCCTTCAATCGAGACATATTGGATTTTTTGCTATAATTTTTTTTTTTTTCTGGGATGCTTAAGATAGCTAAATTTTGAGGCCATAGAGGAGACATATTGAGGCACATATGGTAAATTTTTCAGGTATTGATTTGTGATAATTTTTGTGATATATCTCATGGAAGTTAGGATTTGTGACTAGTCCTAGAATGTGTTTCAAACGAGTCATCTTGGAATGTTTTCTATAACGTTTTTTCGACAATGTTTTAGACTGTGAAATTTTCAAGATACCGAGGAGAAATAATAAAGTATGTTTGGTTAAACATTCATGTATGGGTTTACTACACTTTTTGAGATATATCCTATGGAAATTAGGGTTATTTGATTAGTCCTAAAACTAGTCTCAAATGGGTGTTCTTGGTAGAAGTGACATATATGAATCTTGGTGATTCCAAATTGAGTTCCACTGGTTCCTTTGGAAAGAAGACATACTGTTTTATTTCAGGTAAAAATTTCATAATCATAATTGAAATATTGGACATGTGGAATTCCATACAAGTTTTCTATCTGGAAAGGGATAAAAATCAACTAGTTTTGGCAAGGTTACCATAACTTTCACTTGACACATCAAATTTTGGTTAGACTTATGGAATTACAGAGAAGCCATATTTTATTAATACAAGAAGAAATTTCAGAATCAGAAGGGTTGAAATTTTAGAGATACATCAGGACAAAGGTCGGTGAGCAAGACAATCTCAAAATTGGCTTAACTTTTGATGAAAAGCTCTGTTTTTGGTGATTCAAAATTTGTGATAAAGAGAAAAAGAGGTGTAATATTATTTTTTTTCCACATGGATCCAAAGAATTCTCTAAAAATTACTTCACCGACTAAACCTCCAAAACGTTTAACCATGACTCAAGAAGAAAGAGAATAGATTTTTCGCCAACTAGCCAAATTGGAGAACCAATTTAATGAATTGAGTGTTAATTCAATAAAAAGTGACGATTTGATGAAAAATAATATGTATGGAAAGAGGGAAAAATTATAAAATAATATTGAGGAAAATAGGGTACAAATGAAAAAGAATATGGATGAAAATAAGGTACATATGGAAAATAATATGTATGAAAATATGATACAGATGGAAAATAAGATGGATGAAAATAAGGTACAAATGGAAAAGAAGATGGAAGAATCAAAATTTTCCATGTCAACCATCTTGTTATGTACCTTAGATGAGAGATTCCCTCAAGGACATATCATGACACAAGGAAATCATGTAAACATGGAGGAAATAAAGATTGAGCCCCAAAATCATGATTATTCATCACCTACAGATCCACATCATTGGGGGTTCCACTTGACGCCAAGGAACTACTTAATCCACAAGATTGATATGAGGAAGTTTGATGGTAAAGATACTATAACATGGATATTTCAGATGGAACAATTCTTTGATCTACACCAAGTGCCAACCTTAAAAAAGGTAACTCATGCATCCTTGTATTTAAAAAATGATCAATTTGTCTGGTATCAATGGTTTTGTGAAAGAAAAAAATATTCTATTATCTCTTGGTCCATTTTTATGGATGAATTTATAGAAAATTATGGGAATATTAAAGGAAATAATTTTTTTATTCAATTGAGGTCCAATTAAAAAGAACATTCAACGATTACAAAAACTAAGTCTCAAGGTAAAGAACATTCCAGAGGACAATTTGTTAGAACTATTTATGGGAACTTTAAAGGAGAACATTCAACATGAGGTGTGTCTCTTCGAACCTAAATCCATAGAGCATGCTTTGAATATGGAAAGGAAAGTTGAAAGTAAAAATATGGCCACTAAAAGAGTGATATTTAACAACTATAGAGATAACCATGCTTCCTCTCCTAACCTCACTCAACTTACAAGCCTTCAACACCTTAGAAAATGGATGAAATTAGATGAAAGGGACCATGCTTCAATTTTGATAACAACTATAGTAGGGGGCATCATCGTAGGATATAGAAATAAAAGAGACTACTCCAACCATATCTTGTCATGCATTGGCTATGATTAGTACTTCACAAACCCTCAAGATAGAAGGATATATCAAAAATAAAAAATGTGATAGTGTTGATTGATTCTGGTAGTACCCATAACTTCATTAATTACAAATTAGAGAAAATTCTCAATTGCTTTGTATTTCTAGCACCAAAGTTTCAAGTAATGATTGTCGATGGAGGTACCATAAATTGTTCAGGGAAGTGCCATATGTTGAACTTATGCTTATACTGAGAGGGGGGTGTGAATCAATATTATATACTTTTTACTTTATTTATCCATTCATTAATCATCCATTAACTGAGAAACAATAATCACATATAAACTCAAATCACAATTCACATAGTTTAACATGGAAACCCAATCGAGAGAAAACCATAAAATTATATTGATAAATTCATGTAGGCACCAACCTACTGTTACAAATATTGTAGGAACCAACCTACTAGAGACACCAATCTCCTTAATTGAGCACCAATTCAGCAAGATGTAGGCACCAACCTATTGGAGACACCATTCTCTTCAACTAAGCACCAAATCAACAACACATATAGGCACCAACCTATTGTTACAATATTTGCAGACACCAATCTGCTGGAGACACTAATCCCCTCACCTGAGCACCAAATCAACAAGACATGTGTAGACACCAATCCAAGATATTCATACACATAGTACTTTTGAATTCATCTGCATGCTTCATTCCATAGACAATCCTTCAAACCCTAGTCTCATGTAGCCTTAATTCCCTAGCAAACCTCATAGCATCATTCCAAAATATAATCCCCGACGACAACATCACAACCTCATAATAACACACATTGAAGAATCACAATGACGACAACATCACAATATCATAATAGATCACTTGACAACATCACAGTGACAAAAACATCACAACACTAGAATAATGCACCTTGAGAACAATAAATACCCCAATAAAACCCCTTAGACTTCTCTTGCACACCTTCAGATTAAAAAAATACACCCCAACACCTTTATCACACCTCAGACTTGATCTATTTCTTAGTTTCTCTACAATTGCACACATATATCTTGTATTTATAGTAATTGTGTCCCCATTGTTACAAGGAAAATCTCTCTATGACATGGGGTAAACCACAACAGACGAAATGACACACAGAAATCAACTCTCATCCCAAGTATGCTATATAAATGAAATGCTAACAGGACAAGATCAAGAGCCTAACTCGTTTGGACGTTCGATGAAGACCACCGTTGAGCACACAACTCAAAGATTTATACCTACAACTTGTCCTCAACAACCAAGATACACAAGCATATGGTGTTAATATATAATGTTAGCATATTAAATAGTATAATCCATTAACATTCATGAAAAATACGCCCATGGAATAATAATTCAAATATTTTCAAGATATCAATTGGACGAGAAAAGAGTATTTCTATTAAAAATGATCAACATAAGTGTATCAGTGACAAACTTTTGTAACAATACACATCAGAACCGAGAGACTAAGTCCCTCCAACCGGGCCTTCACCACTTCAATCCTCCACCAAAGGCAAGCTTATATAATGGAGACAATGAGGCTCTCCATCAAAGAAGGAAGAGCTTGGGGGCTGAACAATGTGTTCGGACTTTCAAGGATAAAGGGATGCAGACTCAATGTTAAGTGAAATTTCTCCAGAGTATCTTTTCTCTCAAAAGTTGAACTCTCTCCCTTGCCATGGCTTGGATATGGCTCAATTTATATCCTTCAAGTGGAACTGAAGGGATGAGTTGGAACGTTTCCAATATATATAATTTCAAGGATCATGGATCTTGTGACATGACATGGAAACTTGACACAATTTTTAATTTTGAGCACCAAACCCGATGTATACGGGTTGTAGTGGTGCAACCTACGTATACACATGTTGTCTAACTGGTAGGGTGTGTATATGTGGAAAAATATGATTTTTTGGCTCTGAAAGGTACAACAACAGACTTCAAGTCTGCATAGGGAAATGGAAAGACCATCCAAGCAAGTTGCATGGGGTGAGGCAAAATTTGCTATAACACCCACTTTCTGGGTCGACCCATAAAGATTGGTTGAGCCGACCTTAATTTTATGGCTGGGTTGTTGGAAGGAAAAATTCATATCTCCTCATTCCTAAAAAGTATCTTATATTGATTCACCCCATCTCTCAGTATAAGCATAAGTTTAACAATTAATTTTAGAGCAAGTTCCTTTAGAAGCAATCTAACCGTTGGAAGGTAGATCTCATGAGCATACATGGTCAATCAAGAAGAATTCCTCTTCATATAGATGGACACAAAGTCTATTGATAAATAAAATGAAGACAATCAGAAAAAAGGATCAGATTCAAAATAATAATACATTGACGGGGAAGCTTGAAGAATAACTCATTAGTTCCTTAGAAGAAATAGACAGACTTAAGGGAAAGAACAAAAAGAAAAAAAGAGCAATTGCAAAAATATGAAAGGAATGATCATGATCTTGAAGAAACAAAGAATTCATTTGATTGGTCCTTGTGAGAAAGGAATGAGGAGGGAGAAACATATTCAAATAAAGTCAATACTAAAGCTTCACCCTATTCAGAATATCAATGTCATGAATTTGGAGTGGAAGGTTTGATCAATAAAAACAATCAAATAGAAGAATCAATGTTAGATACTTGTAGAAGAGACAACCTAGATAATGATTAATTATAGATATACTTTTAAATTTCACATTAAAGTGCTTGAAAGGAAGCATAAGATCAGGGGGAGAAACCATTTTCCATTGATGTCAAAGGGGGAGAAGTTGAAGAGGAAGAATTGCAGACACAAGGAGAGGTGTAGACAAGGGGAGTATTACAAAATTAGCTAAGGGTTTCCATCAATGACGAGGGGGATGTTGTTGGAAATATTGTTGTCATTTATGTCAAATATAGAGGGATTCTACATATGTCCAAGAGAAATATTACAAGCCTACAAAGGTCGAAGATAAATATTGCAAGATGGAGATTATTGAAAGTATTATTTTTGGATTTTTGATGGTCAATTTGGATACCCTATCTTTGAAGGCATTTTTACTCTACATACCTAGCTCAAATTGGAGCACAAGTTATATGGTTGGAAATCTTATTCCGAGACCTTTCCAATAGTATATGGAATTCCCTCTAACTTCCTAGGAATGAGGAGATATGAATTTTTCTGTCCAACACCATAGTATTAAGTTCAATATGGGGGAGTATTTGTTGGATAGTTTACGGGGGAGTATTTGTTGGATAGTCCCATGATTGCAATCCAAATGGGTGGTACTGATGTCGTATTAGGGGTCCAATGGCTACAATCATTGGGAACAATGGCTCTTAATTTTCAAGAACTCTCCATGAGATTTTCCTCAGAAGGAAGGGAATTTGAACTCATAGGTATCCAAGGGAGGCCCTTTAAATTACTAACAACATGAAAAAATTACTAACTAACATGACAAAATTACAAACAATGGGACTCCATGGTATACTAGCATACTTGTGCTCACTAGATGTTTAAAGATATATACCTTCTATTCCAGTGGATCTCCAAAACGTTATCAACAATCATTCTAAGGTATTTAAATAGATTCCTAAGAGTCTTCCAACTACTCGAGATCATGACCATGCTATTCATTTGCAACTAGGAAGTGTACCACCTAACATTAGGCCTTACAGGTACCCATATGCACAAACAAGTGAGATTGATCATATGATTCAAGAAATGTTAGAGGTTGGAAAAATTCAACCTAGCCAAAGTGCCTTCTCTTCACCAGTGGTGATGGTTACAAAAAAAAAATGGTTCATGGCATATGTGTTTAGATGATAGACAACTCAACAAAATGACCATTAAGGATAAGTTTCCTATTGTTTTCATTGCTGAATTATTAGATGAATTGCAAGGAACAATTTTTTTTACTAAGTTGGATCTTCGCTTGGGATATCATCAAATAAGAATGAGGCAAGAAGACATTCCCAAAACAACCTTTAGAAAACATAAAGGTCATTATGAGTTTTTGGTGATGCCATTTGGCCTTACGAATGCACCTTCAACATTTCAAAGCTTGATGAATTCTATTTTCAAACCCTTACTCAAAAAATTTGTGTTAGTATTTTTTGATGATATACTAATATAGAACACATCGTGGGAAGAACATGTACAACATGTTGACATGGTGTTAAAACTATTGGAAGAGAAACAACTATATGCAAATCCTTCCAAGTGTTCCTTTGGGGTTCAAGAAGTGGAATATCTAGGTCATATTTTGTCTCATGAAGGTGTCAAAGTGGACCCTAACAAAATTAAGTCTATGAGGGAATGACCAATTCCAAAAACCTTGAAGAATATTAGAGGACTCTTAAGATTGACAAGATATTACTGCAAGTTTGTCAATAATTATGGTCAATTAGAAACATCTCTAATAGAGTTATTATAAAAGGAGGCATTTTCTTGGACTCAAGAAGCAACCCAAAGTTTTGAAAATATTAAGGAGGCTATGTGTACAACACATGTCTTGGCCACAATTGAATTCAAAAAAACCTTTATTGTGGAATCTGATGCCTCAGGACATGGAATTGGTGCTTTTTTAATGCAAGAAGGAAGGCCCCTTGCATTTTAAAGTAGCCAACTTAAAGTAAGTAACTTACTCAAACCCATTTATGAAAAGGAAATGTTGGCCATATTACATGCAATTAAGAAATGATGCCCTTACATAATAGGAATATACTTCAAGGTAAAAATAAATCATGATAGTTTGAAGTACTTCTTGGAACAATGACTATCTTCAGAAGAGAAACAAAAATGGATGACAAAGATGCTAGTTTATGACTTTTAAATTATCTACAAAAGGAAACAAAATATGGTGGCATACACACTTTTAGGGAAAGAAGAAGACACAAAGGGGTTAATGTGTGCTATGCCCATTCCACAATCTGATTAGGTGGAATAAATAATGATAGGATGGAATCAAGATAAAAAGGTATGGAAGATCATTTAAAAACTACAAGAGGGCCCAAGTACATTAGATAAATTTGTGCGGAAGAATGATTTATTGTGGTATCAATATAATTTATATTTATGTAATAATTCCCAATTTAAATAGAAGGTCCTTTTGGAATTGCACACTTCTCCTATAGGATGACATTCAAGGTTCTTGAAAACTTATCACAAGATCACAAAATACTTTTTTGGGAAGGTATTAAAACTAGTGTTCACTATTTTGTGGTTGAATGTGCGGTTTTCCAACTGAATAAGGGAAGGAAAATCAAGACCCTAGGTCCCCTACAACCATTAGCTATACCAAGTCAACATCGGGAAGAGGTTTCAATGGATTTTATTACAAGTCTGCCCAAGTCCAAAGGAAATAATTTCATCATGGTAGTAGTGGATTGACCCACAAAGTATGCCCATTTTTTCTCCATTTCTCATCATATAAAATCAATTACAATAGCCACATTATAGCGTTGCTCGACCAGTGGGTTGACGGCTGGGGAACCGAGCCTTGTTGTAAATCATGTCTATGAAGTATAAAGCTGCATTATGAATTGTAATTATGTTTTATACGTTGGTGAGCCAAGTTTATATAAGCTGGTGGGCTTATGTGTTATTAGGCCGGAGAGCCTAAGTGTTAAGGCCGGGAGCCTGCTTTTGTATATGTAATCATGCAGAACATTAATAAAAATATAAACACTGCTACGTGCAGACCGACCATGATGAATGAGTGATGGGGGACTAAGCTTCCACAGATTGGGTAAGGGATTGGGGGCTGGAAGGTTGGAAAGAGAGGCTAAGTGTTGAGCCTAGGGGCTTAGGTCCTTGGGAATAATATTTTAATATTATTCCAAAAGCCATGTGAAATATATGTTGTGTCCTAAGTTCCTGGAGAGGAACGCATGCTGATGGAGTGCATGAAGCTTCATGGGTGACATGTGTCGACCCAGGCACATGCAGTTAAAAAACTGCAGAAGTCAGCCGTGGAGGGGGGTCGCTCCTCATTCCATCATCCTTTGCGTCTGATTTCAGATACCCTCACGCAGCTCTGAGAACCAGAAAACCGAGACATCTTCCTGAAGACCAAAACATCATCTGTCTGATTCCGTTATTGGTCTGTGTCTGCCCTTGACATACCTATGCAACGTTGAGAGAACTGGTTAGGAGGGGAAAGTCGACTTGTGAGTTCCAGAACCCAGTCTATTCGCCATTGCAGAGCTGAATCCGTACCCGATCTGTCTATAGGTTGCTATTTTTTGTTTTCCTGAGTGGGGTTGTGTTGTGGTTATCCTCACCGTGTGGGAATTGAGTCGGAAGGGGATGAAGAACCAAGTTTTAAGGCCCTTAGTTGAAGAGGCAGTTTTTCAGGCCTGTGAGAAGTTATTTCCAGGTGAAGGAGTCTGCTGGGAAGTGGTATTCTTCCAGAGAGAGTCCAACACCAGCTACAGAGATCTAAGACTTCCTGATCCGGCCTATTTCCGAGAGAGGGAAGTGAAGCATTGATGGACTATGCTTGTGAAGGTGTATACTCCCGGGCGGAACAGGCATGTGGGGAATGAGAGTCCATGAGTAGTGGGTGTAAGAAGGCATCCTAGGAAGAATCCTTCCGATTATTTTGTGTAGTTTTCCCTGTAACCTCAGCCTAGACTAGGATTCCTTGCCTTGGGTGGAGCTTAGTCCCAGCTTAGGGGTGACCCACTACTGAGCATGATGAGTAGCGTGGTCTAAGGCTGGGAGGTTCGCGGAAGGCCTGCATGTGGTTGGTGGAATTACCACGGTTTCAAAGATAAGTATCACCTTATGCTTAATATTATGTTTTGCATGCATGTGATGCTTATATGTATCATGTATTCTGTTGTGCATATGAATTATTGTTAATGCCAGGGATTATTTATGTTAGCAGTAATCTTGTGCTTACTCTGAGTTAAATGTGTTTAATATGACTTAAATGCACGTTATTAATTAAGTATGAGAATGATTTTGTTCTACACAGTAGCGTTTGCCCGGCCAGTGGGATGACGGCTAGGGACATTACACACATCATTTATGGAAAAAATTCAGAAGCTACATGGAATCCCTAAGATCATTGTATGTGACAAAGATCCAATTTTCATTGGAAAATTTTGGACCAAATTATTTTCTTGTTTGGGTACTCAATTGGGTCACAACTTCTCTTACCATCCTCAATCTGATGGGAAAACCAAGATTGTGAGTAAATGAATATAAGGGTATATTCATCTATTTTCGTTTGATAAACAAACACAATGGGTCAAATGGTTTCCCTTGGCATAATGGTGGTACAACACATCCTTCCATACTTCATAAAAAATGTCCCAATTTATGGAAATTTATGGATATCATCCTCCATCCATCACATCACCCTTGAAAGGGAAAGCAAAGGTTCAAGCAGTGGATGAACACATAGARCAYCGACAAGAGGTTCTCAAACTATTGAAGGACAACTTGGTTACAACACAAAATAGGATGAAACAACAAGCAAATGAACATCACAAMAAAAGGGAATTTGAAGTGGGGGATTGGGTATTTTTKAGGCTACAACCATACAAACATATGTCCCTCAAGAAAGAAAAKAAGGACAATAAATTATCACCCAAGTATTATGGTTCTTAGAAGKTGTTGCAGARGATTAGAAGTATGGATTACAAATTGGAGTTACCTCCATATTCATAGGTACATCTAKTCTTCCATGTTTCTTGCTTAAATAAGGTAATTAGTAACAAGATCCCAGTTCAAACTATTTTACCAAATATCAATGAAGAAGGTAAAATCATACTAGAACTAGAGACAATCCTTGAAACAAGAGTTAAGCAATAGCAAAATTGAGGAATTACTAAGTACCTCATCAAGTGGAAGAACTTTCCAATAGAAGAAGAGACATAGGAAGATAATTTCTTCATGTAGAAACATCCACAACTAATCAAGTGTTGAGGGAAACACTTATTTGAAGAGGAGGAACATGTTAATCCGCTACACAAAGCCCCATGTAAATCCCTAGATATTTAGTTGTTGTAATTCTATTGTTATATTAGCATTGTCAGTTAGACCTTTTAATTGTAATTGGATCCTTGGTCTCCTACACACACACACACACACACACACAAACCAAGGATACCTAGTTTAGGAACATCTTGCCTTGTCTTACACATTGCATATATTGTAAAAACATGTTTCCCCCTCGAAGTGGATTATTCATTGACTATTTTTTGGAGTTTGGTTACGAACAACTAACATGACTAAAGACTGTAATATATTCAATGCTTATATGGCCAAGGAGCATAATAACATGGATGAGTAGGTAGGAATAAGAACTATCTTGTCAGCAAGAATGGGATGTGCGAACAATATAGGGTAGGTACAATAGTTTTTATGGTTAATTCACATTGTTCACAAGGTGGTTACATGTATGATGGTTCTAGAATGATGGATTTGTTTGTAATCATGGAGCGAGCTAGGGCCAGTTGACTTGTATCCATCTATAGATTTGAGTAGGAAAACCTTGTGGAGGAGGTAGCAAGATCAACCAACTCCATAAATGTGGGATTCAAGCTTGGATTTTTTAGTTGGATGCAGATAATGACCCTCTTAGTTAGTATCTCACTCTGTTTCCTAAAGTATTCGATATTTTCATTATTTTGGTTTGAGATTTAGAATGAGGATTGGTTTGTGAAGGATTTGGTATTTTTAGTAGATATGGATGGATTTTGGGGAGTTAACCTAGTGGACTCCTTAACTCAATCCCTTGCTCCTTCATTTTTTATTGTTCTGTGTCCCATTCAAATCTATCTGATGTTGTATTTTGATCCAGGTGGATATAGGTGGCCACCCACCTTTTCAAACTGGCTCAAAACAGTTTTCTAGCAATTTTGGTAATTTACTATTTTTAGCAGTTTTTAATTTCCGGGGCCATTTTGAGGGTTTAAATGAAGGTTTTTCGGGATCGAGCATCTCAATGATATCAAAATTCTTTGATTTATCCCCCAAAATGAATCTCCTCGACGATACCTTTCCAACGAGCTATCGTGTGCCCCAAACGAAGATCGTATGCTAAAGTTACGCCCTCGGGAAGTTGATACACCAAACTACCCAAAACGGGGTCCACAAAACTGTTGGCTTTTCATATTTCGGGGTTAGGGTTTTGGATTTTCTTTATGATAAAAAAGGCCTTTGGAGAATCATTGTAAAATCATCTTCTTGCGAATGTGAGTAGAGACACATATCTTCTCAGAGATAAGTTGCCACCATTCTAGTGAGTCTTTCACTCTGTATTTTTACAATGTTTGTACATTTTCGCTCATTAATAGAAAATTGTGTATTACTATATCTCTGTGTTTATTGTTTCATCTCTGATACATTTTTGTTATATTATTGGATATCCAAGATATCTCT
>ML790762.1:199566-214123 GCA_009831015.1 Picea engelmannii | reverse complement strand
CACATGTAGAAATGGGATTCACCAAGAGTTTTGGATTGCAACATGTCACACACCTTCTTACTAAGGTAACACTTTAACAATCTTGATTTTTTTGACAGCAGGAAGCCCAAAAATGGCTGAAGTACTTGATGGGGAGACACCATCTTGAACTTGAAACACATGCAATCAGAATCATTGTAACAAAGGAAACAAAATAGCCTCTACACGAATTCCATAGATCCTTAGGATTATGAGATTCAAAATTACATTCTCATTTAAATAAACTTCACAGACAAAGGAGAAGGAGAAGGAGATACATTGGTCACAAACAACAACTAAAACACATCATTATGTTAGATGACACCTATAAACATTTCTAGCTAAATGAAGAAGTCACTCAATGAACTTGTGACCTAGCACTTTTGTTCTTGGGATATTAAAGAATATCTCTAATTTCACTAAGTATTGATAAATACCTTCAAAACTGCTTTTGTTGAACCCCTCTCACAATACATATTTGCAATAAAAGAAACCCCTATTTTAACTAGATATCCATTTTTATACCCCCAATACCTATAAACCCCTCAATACCACACATCCCTCCCACCAATACCTACAATATATTGATTTTATTTTTCACAATTTAAAAACCCCCTTTATGAATGAACGTGATAAGATATTGGTCAACAAGGTGAAGCCTCAGTAAAAATAAATAATTCTAATCAAATCATAAATACAACTATGTTATGTATTCCTTTGAATTTCTGACCTAAATACAACTATGTTATGTATTTCTTTGAACTTATGACCTATGATAAGACAAGATCATAAATATGACTTAATAAATACAATATATACTAGCAACACTCACATTAATAATATTAATGTGTCTATATACATCGATAAGTGTATATTTAGCAAATTAATGTTTATTTTCAAAAAACCATCAAAATACAAAATACAAAGATTTCATTATTTATGTAATTCAAATTCGATGCTTGAAACCTTTGATTTTTGAAACCATAAGTGTAATCTCTGCATCCTTGCGTAATCTATGTGTCCCTACGTAATCTCAACATCCTTACGTAATCTCTGCATCTTTGCATAATCACTGAATCCCTACGTAATCTCCACCTCTAGTGTTTGTGATTTGGGGAGGTTTAGTAACATAAAACAGTCAAAGACATGCCTCTTTTTTAACCACTATTTCGACCCTTGCCTCCATCCACCACATGCCATGATTTCATCCCTCATCTCCATCCACTACACCACCATTTTTCCCCTCAAGTACCATTCCTCAATTAATCTCAAACATTACATATTTTTGAATTTTAGAAAAAAATTATTAGGTATTTAAGGACGACGACAATAGAATTAATTGAGACTGTCTATTTGGAAATTCATGAGTGAATGTAGTAAATCTACGCTTTGTCCACCACCCCAACTATAATCTAATTATTTGTGTCTATCGACGTAACACTGATATCATTAAATGGACAATCCATGAATTACCATCGAATTTTGGAAAATAATACATTACTTCATACATGTTATATGATTTTCTCAATATATATTTTGATATAGGGATAAAAAAATACCGGGTTAGGGACTTTCAAATTAAATGGGACGACTTAATTCTTAATTAGATCAACAATTTTTTTTTAATAAAATAGTGATTTTTCTAAGTACTATAATTATTACAAAGGGGTTTACCACTTTGGTGTAACAACCCCATTCCAACAAGGCTATAGTATAGTTGTTACTCAAATGAATTCTCTCTCTAAACTTAGAATAAAATCTTAATATGTTTAATTATTTTCTTTTCAAATATTAAAGAAAAGATTCTACAATAATCAAGAAAAACAACTAAAAAAAATAATGTCTAACTTCAACAATGTCCATCCAATTGGTGCAAAGTGGTCTTCAACTCCAATAGTAATTGCATGAGAATCACACTCTAAGGACGATTTTCTTCCCAATGAATCCAAACACCAAGACATAGGCAATGCCCTTTGTCTAAGACCCCAACTCAATGAGAATACTTAGTGGCTCACTCAAGTATAGGTATACTTAGCAAGAAAACTCATCCAGATTATTTTCGGAATGAAATGAAAGCAGATATATTACAATGAAATTCACATCAAAAAAACCAGAAACAAAGAAATACAACAATACATGATTTCTATTAATGAAATAAATGGACAATGACTGTAAAAATTAAATACAGAGTGCAAGACTCGCTAGAATGGTGGAAAATTTCTCTCTGAGAAGAGATGTGACGGCTATGCTCATTCGCAAGAAGATGATTACAATGAGGCTCTGAAGGCCTTTTTATGATAAACATGAATGCCAGAACCCTAGACATCCAAAAAGTTAACCCTAGGAGATGAAGCGCCAAAAGTCATGTGGGCCCCATTGGGGTAAGTTAGTACATTAACTTCCCAGGGTTGTAACTTAGGCGTGTGATAGCCCGTTGGAAAGGTATTTTCGAGAACTACCCATTATGTCGTAAAAATCTAACTTTTTCTATAATTAGACCGTGGCAAGCCAAGAAAACATTGTTTAGAGACCCAAAACGACCCTGGAAGAAAAAAAATATGTACTGACATGAAAAATTCCAAAATAAGCCACGTGGAATAGGTGGGTGGCCACCAATATCCACCTGAATGATTTGTAGGGATTCAGGACAACCTCAGATGTGCAGAACCCACAATTACAAATAAATGTCCCCATTGCAGAGAAACGTTCTGAACTGAAAACTGTCAAGATGAGCCAGTTGGAATTTGGAACAGGTGGGCAGCCACCAATATCCACCTAGATCAATCCCCCCCCCCCCTTAAGAAGAAATGGTCTCCATTGCATTGAGTGCCCAGAGAAGAGGGGAATGCATTTTCTCAATCTGAATCTTGGTGAGTTGTGTGCCTTGTTGGAGAAGTTGCGCTTCTTCATCTGTGGAAGGCTTTCACGAACCTGTTGCTGGAAGGGTTGAATTTGTTCCACCAACCTATTATCTCTGGGATTCACGGGTCATTGTGTAGGAACCATTGTAGGTGAAGAAACAATATCTTCTTTCTCTTTTGCAATCTGCTTTTGCTGGATAGAAGGTGATGAGGCTACAATGGTTGTAGTGGCCTTCTGTGCATCCTTTGAGCAAACTGTGAAGATGATGGATTTTTCAGTATGAGATATTACCTTGTAGAACTGTTTTGGTGGAACAATAGTTGGAACTACCTCTGGTATCATGTAGAACTGACTCCTCAGAGTAATAATGACACTACGAGGTCGAGAATCATAAACAACATGACATTTCCACATATATGGTTAGCCCAAAACAAAATCACATACATCAAGAGGGGAAACATCACACACTACCTCATCCTTGAAGGGATGGATGCCATATGACAGGCGTCACTGCTAGCTGACACATATATCTCGTCCCTGGTGAAGCCACCTGATGTTGTATGGCCGCGGGTGTGCTGTTGTCGACAACCCCAAATATTTGACAACCTCAACCGAGATGAGGTTCTTCTAGCTAGCACTATCAACAATGAAATGCAATTGGGTCCCCTTCACCCACATTTGTGAATGGAAGAGACACTCCCCCTCTTTAAGATCTATTGGTTCTTCTAGTTGAATTGTTGCGGTCGCGACAATAGCAATGGGGTATGCGTCGATGATCTGTTTGTTTTCAATATTTTCTGTATCATATTTTGAACTGGGGTTCGACTCCTTGTCTTTGACCTCAACCACCAATGACTGCTTCGAGCGACATTCATCAGTGTTGTGCCAGGGGATTTTGTAGAAATTACATCACTTCCCATTGTCGATCTTCGTCTTTCCTTTACCCTTCTTTTCCTGTGTCCTGGAATGGTTGTCTAGAGGTTGTTGGTTAGGGTCATCTTTACCATGCTTTGGTTGTTGTGGATTTGCAGACCCGAACTCCCATTTGTTCCGGTGCCTAAATTTATGCTCGGTTTTTACAACATATCGATAGGCAACTTTAAATGATGAGATGTTTAGGAAATCCATTTTGGTTTGAATGAAACTATGCAGAGCCCCATGGTATTTCAGAGCCAGATGTCTCTCAGAGTCTTTGATACCCAACTTGGTGCGCAAGGTATGGAAATTTTTTGTGAACTCCAACACTGTTTGGCTCTTCTCTTTCCGCAGTGTGGTTCCATCTCATGTACTGGTCTTCATAGTTATCAACATGGTAGTATTGTTCCTTAACTGCATCCACAAAAAAATCCCCAAGTTTGCTCGGCCCCATATATTCCATATTCGTTTGTGGAATTTTTCTCCTAGTAAGTTTTCCACCAATGTTTGGCATGGAGGAGAGCCTTGAGGAGTGCAAAGGTGATCTTTTTCCTGTCAGAAAAATTGTGAATAGAGAAATAACCTTCTAGCAAATTTAACCATTTTTCTAAGGAATCCTCATCAATCTGACCTTCAAATACGAGAATATAAAAAATAACTTGTACCTTAAAGGGATAGGTTCATCCAAAGTGGCTTCTTGATGAAGATGTGTCTGTTGCTATCGACATGTGTTGAAGGATGTGGGGAAAATTCTCCACCATTTCGTCCCTCTGTCCCATGGGAGTTTGCTCAAGAAACATGTTAATAGAATCTTTTGCTCTGTCGTTTTTCTTTTATGTCGCCATAGAGGGTTTATTGGGCATGCGAGAGTGATTGTCCTCAAGAGAGACAAGCTTGAGACCCAACTTGCTATACTTGGACCTCGTCGGAGACATGCACTGAAAACGATAAAGAGAAACATGATCTGATACCATTGATCCGGATTATTTTCGGAACGAAATTAAAGCAGAGATATTACAATGAAATTGACATCAAAATTTCCAGAAACAAAGAAATACAACAAGACATCAGTTATATTAATGAAATAAATGTACATAAACTGTTAAAATACAGAGTGCAAGACTCGCTAGAATGGTGGTAGCTTTATCTCTAAGAAGAGATGTGACGGCTACGCTCATTCACAAGAAGATGAGTACAATGAGGCTCTCAAGGCTTTTTTATGATAAACATGAATGCCAAAACCCTAGACATCTAAAAACCTAATGATAGGAGATGAAGCGCCAAAATTCATGTCGGCCCCATTGGCGTAAGTTAGTACATTAACTTCTTAGGGTCGTAATTTTTTCATACAATCTATGTTTTAGGCGTGTTATAGCCCGTTGGAAAGGTATTTTCGAAAAATATACATTATGTTGTCAAACTTTAACTCTGTTTACAATTTGACTATGGAAAGCCAAGAAAACACTGTTTAGGGCCCCAAAACGGCCCTGGAAGTACAAAAAGATGTACTGTAATGAAAAATTCCAAAATAAGATAGTTGGAACAGGTGGGTGGCCACCAATATCCACCTGGATGCTGTGTAGGGCTTCAAGACATCCCCAGAAGTGCATAACCCACAATTACAAAGAAATGTCCCCATTGCAGAGAAACGTGCTGAACTGAAAACTGTCAAGATGAGCCAGTTGGAATTTGGAACACGTGGGTGGCCACCAATATCCACCTGGATCAATCCTCCCCCCTTAGGAAGAAATGGTCTCCATTGCGTTGAGTGCCCAAGGAAGAGGGGAATGCATTTTCTCAATCTGAATCTTCGTGAGTTGTTTGCCTTGTTGGAGAAGTTGCGCTTCTTCGTCTGTGGAAGGATTTCACGAACCTGTTGCTGGCAGGGTTGAATCTGTTCCACCAACCTGTTATCTCTGGGATTCACAGGGCATTGTGTAGGAACCATTGTAGGTGAAGAAACAATATCTTTTTTCTCTTCTGTAATCTACTTCTGCTGGATAGAAGGTGATGAGGCTACAATGGTTGTAGTGGCCTTTTGTGCATTCTTTGAGCAAAGTGAAGATGATGGATTTTTCAGTATGAGATATTACCTTGCGGAACCATTTTGGTGGAACAATAGTTGGAACTACCTCTGGTATCCTGTAGAGCTGACCCCCCACAGTGATAATGACACTATGAGGCCGAGAATCATAAACACCATGAAGTTTCCACATATATGGTTAGCCCCCCCAAAAATAACATACATCAAGAGGGGAAACATCACACACTACCTCATCCTTGAAGGGCTGGATGCCATATGACAGGCGTCACTGCTGGCTACCACATATATCTCGTCATAAAATTATTTTACCATAAAAATCGCCAAAATTTTATACAAACTATATAAAATCCTTATAAGTTTGAATATTTTTACAAAAATATCACCAAACATTTTATAGTTGAAATATTAAGGATTAGTAAGATTCGCCAAGGTTTCTACATTTTAAAATAAATTTCCATCCTTAAAATCATCCCTACAAAAAAATCTTGTGGGGTTATATTTATCAAGTATCACATATGTTTTCTTAAATAAAAACACCTCTTGTACCACCCCACTCTCTTCACTCAAATTCGTAAACACAATTCACAATTAAGTATATCAAAAGGGTGAGAATAAGAGAGTTGAAAGCATCATAAGGTGTGGAAAGTATATGTAAATCCATCTAGATATTGAATAGGCTTGTCATCAACGGGTCAATGCATACATGGTATCAAGACAACTCTGTCAGGGTACTGAATAGGCCTGTTGGCAATGAGGCAATGCCGGGAAAGAGAAGTAACCTTAATAAATATATACTAATATTAAAACTCCTTAGTGCTATCGTTTCTATTCAATATTAGAAATAAAATTTAAACATTACATTTCCCTATATTTTGATTCATTATTTTAGACTGAGTTGATTTGAAGTACAATTTTTAGAGTTTATACTTGTTTGATCCATCTTATGTGGGACCCATGGAAAATAGAATAATGAATGGGAATATTGTGGAACTTATCTTTTTTACTTTAGATACATTTAAATCTATTATCTAAAAACCAGAGATAATTAGTTATCCGGGCATGTCACAAATTGGCCACAACACCCCCCCATAATTTTTTTGAAATTATTATGTGTCCCTCCATATAAATTTTGTTAATATCGTTTTCTAGAATGTTTTGGTTTGGTTTCTTTTGAGAGATTTGCATTTTTATTTGATTTTAGTTTTGACATTTTCATTGCTTTTATTTTATTGCCAACATTCCAACGGTTCAAGTTTTGTCTTATTCCAACTAACGGTCTGAAAGATATCCTTGGTTAAACTTTTGGTGAATTTTCACATTTTGGCATAAAATATATAATTTTTTTTATGTTTCTTATAAATTGTAAATAAAATTAATGTTATATGTAAATTTGATTTATTTTTTAGTTTTTTTTTTTTTTTAATTATAAATGCAATTAGTGTGTGTGTAGAGAGAGAGAAAGAGAGAGAACCACCCACAAATTTTTATAAACAAAACATAATTAAATTAGCTTTGATGGCTCAACTTTGACAAGTGATATATTGAGTTTTACTAAATGAAATGAGACAAATAAGCACTCGTTGTAAATCTATTTGCATGGAGAAAAATATGGAAGCATTAAATCAAGCAAATTTGGATATTTGCTATCCCAAAAAATCAGCAGAAGTGAAGGCTACAAATTTACAACTAAAATTAGTGTTTTGAATTGTTTGGAATATTTTCTTTGGCCAAGAAGATTGGCTCTTGCTCATTCATTTCCATATTATTGCATTGCTATCTTATTTTTACAAGAAGCAAGGAACAATATTTATTTTATTATTAATTTATTAAGTTGAATTCTAATTTGTTAATTTGTTTTGACAGATTGGAAATCACGTCAATCTTCAGGAGGAGATTTTGTACGTCAATTTCCTGCAAATCAGAGAATAATTTCACCAAATGGTTGAAAACCCAGTTCCAAAATGGGTTGGTTTACCTCTTATGTGTGCCATTTCCTCAGAAAATAAATATTTTGGGAGAAATCCTATCGGATTCAAACGATTTTTTTTTAGAATTGTTGTTGTTGCTAATTTTCAAGAGGCAATTTTTTAGAATCATTTCCACCCAAATGATGATGAATATATCCCAATAGTTGCAAAACCATCTGCAAAAGTGGTTGATTTATCTAATCTCCAAAGTATTTTGTAAACAAAAGAAAATTTTGGAAGATATCATGAGTTTTTCGAGGGTTTTTTTTTTCCAGAATTTGGTATTTTGTCATTTTGAAATTCTGTAGCTATAGTGGATTCGACCTAGAGGTGGAGAGGAAATGTAATTATATAAAGAGATCTGAAAATAAGTTAAATTGGTTTTTTAGATCTGAAACTATAAGGGAAAGTTTTGATTTTTTGAAAGGGTTATCTATACACTTTTGTAAATTGATCCTTGGAGGAATTTAGGATTTCAAAGGACTATAAATAGGCATTGGAGCTAATGATAAAAAAAATTCACTTCTCTACACTATTGTATCTAATTTGTAGACTTGTTATTATTCTTTTGATGTTTTTGGTTTTAATTTTGTTCCCATTAGTATACTAACAATTGGTAGTGGCACTATTGTTGATCTCATTTGGTTTATGTTGGTGTTTGTCTTGTCTAAGGATTTCTTTCACGAGACTGAACAGGATTTAAATCAGAATTGATATTGAATTCATGGAGACTCATTTTTTATTAATGATAATTGTTTATTAGCTAATCATAACATTGCCTTGTTTTATTTTATATTGAATTAAATGAACTATTTATTTAGTTGAATATAAATCTTGTATTGGATTCATTTTATCTAATTGGATTTAGGTATATGCAAGAGGTTTTCTAGTAACTATTTACCAAAATAATTTCATTACATATCTTCTTGAACAACTTGTTATTCATTGAACTATTTTGATGATTTATAAGTGCATCTTAACCTTAAGTTCAATCCTTATTCCTTTCCCTTTATATATGTTTTGTTGTTGATTAGGAGTAAGGCTCATCCTTCTCCTAATCGAGATAGAATAGATTATATTTGAATTTTCATTTAGGGTAATTTTATTTCATTTCTTTAAGTCTCCTCACACAAGAGAAAACCCCAACGTGGTTTTGATGATCCCTTATTTCAGTAGAGGATTTCCTTCTTCAAGCAGATGCAAGAAGATAATTCCTTCTCTTCTTTCCGCCGATAAAAGAAAGTAATAAGACACATTAGCAGATAGAAGGCCATGTATATATATTTATACACGTAGATTATATTAGTAGTTAGCTTAGTATACTTTTAGATAAGGGTAACTGGACCCATGAACCCAGTTGGAAACACCATCCCAAATGGATAAGGGCCTAATTAGGGCCTTGATTGGGTGATGTCCTTATAATGTTGAACATGGTCAGTTTTGGCCATCAAAAAAATTCCACCCATGATGTTTCACCAAGCTTGCCTCACAAAATCTCTCTAAGTAAAGAACTCCAAATATCCTCTAGGGTTTCTTTGCCACAAACCCTGGGTTATTCTCACATAAGAAATCAAACCTTAGCACCTCAAGTATTCTCTATGAATTGCCTCTCACAAACCCTAGAACCTTCCTCCTTTACATAAAGACAAGTACAAAAAACAAAGACAAGTTCATTTTCAAGATACAAATGACTGAATGAACTCCCACATTATTACTACATGAATACTACAACTAAATACTCTCTCCTCCCCTTATACATAATAGGTGAGGGAGGGAAACAATAGTAAAGAGGAAAACAAGTAAAAATAATTATCTTAAGAAACCTAACTAATCACTAGTTAAGTCCACATGTGAAGAGCTCCAACTTTAAGGTGGCACATGTCAAGATCTAAGGTAATCATGTCCATCAAGCAAGGGTGCCAATATGAGCATTCCACAAGACAATGTCGAATGCTCTCCTATAAAGGTATCAAACACTCCAATGCTACCTCCTAAACGATGTGCTACTCTAACTCCAACACACCTCCATGAATGCTCCTCAACCCAAGTATCCTAATGTTAAGCACAATACTTCATGTAAGAAACCAAGTGATCACATACCACATATGGTTCAACACCCTTCTCCTAAATTCCCCAACACTCCTCCATATTGGTTCTTCTCCTAAGAAATCAACCAATCCCTCCATGTGTGCCTCGTGAAGAATGTCACCATGCCTCAACCTTCTAAGGAAGTGCATCACATCAACATCAAGTCATGCTCTAGTAATCCATGAGTAAGCTATCTCCAATGCATGTCTACTAAGATACAAACAAGGGTAGGCATCACACCATGTACTCCAAATTATATGAAGCACCTATAATCATGGTGTAAAAACTTTTAGAGTAAATACAAAGGCTAACAATCCCTCTTTACGAGGAAAGTGTTTTCACCGACACCAGTCTTCTCCCTTTGAATCTTAACTAAACTTGTCATCTGCAAATTTGAATATGTTATAGTATCAGAATCAATCACTGACCCATCAAAAGGAAATATCACCCAAACATCATTCTCATGCATCAAGGCATCACACCTCACTTCCTCAAAACCACTATAAGGATAAGAAATTGAAGTATCTAATGCAATATGGTTAACATATCTCCTAGGAGGTATACTCACCCTCATCAAAGATATGGGTGCTCCTACATTACCCTATGCATATTGCAGTGTATAAGTAATCCATCTCAACTTCCTATAAGTTGAAATAGAGGATAAGGATGTATCCTTCCTTAATCTCTCCTTTCCCACACCTGGATCTTACTCTTCTCTCACCATTGAATCAAAGTTTGGAACAATAATATCCTTACTCCCTTCAATAACCAAAGAAGATACCTCTGATCAAGAAGACTACACGTCCCCATCAAACTTCACATCTTGACTCCATTGTGCTATAATATATATCATGTAAGCTTTAGAAGTCTCACTTTATCCAACAAAAATATCATTGATACTCAAGGGTTTCAACTTCGTCCTCTTCTCCTAAAGAACATGAATATAAACTAGAAAAACAAACACATGAAAATATGATCCCTCTTGTTTCACACTAGTTAAATTCATCCTCTATTATCTTGTCCTTAAAAAATATGTGAGGCCTCCTATTCAAAATATACATGGTTGTATTACAAACCTCCACCCAAAGTTACATGGGAAAATCCATGTCATGAATCAAGACTTAGAAATATCAACAATAGACATGTTCATCCTCTTGACAACCCCATTCTCTTGTGGGTTGTAAGGTGATATCGAGTCCTTCTTGATCCCTAACTTCCTCGAAAAAGAGTCAAACATTGTGGAGGTATATTTTCCTCTAGTATATTAATGAAAAGTTGTGATCTTCTTCCTTGTCTAATTTTCAACCAATGTTTTGAACTCCGTGAACTTACTAAACACTTCATCCTTAGCCTTCAAAAAATAAATCCAAGTCCTACGTGAGGAATCATGAATGAAGGTGACATAATATTGATTACTTATCAAAGAAGAGGAGGACATGGGTCCATAAACGTCTAAATGGCTCAGATTGAGACTCCCTCTCAATTTCTACTCACTACTTGGAAAAGAATCCTCGACGTGCTTGATAAGAGAGCATCCCCCACATACTCCTTCCTTCTATATCTTGAAGTATAGAAATACCTACACTAAGTTCTTAAAGAGAGGAAGTGATCCATAGTGTAAGTGACCAAAACACCTTTGTCAAAGCTCAAACAACTTGGTACTATTATGCACTAGAGCATCATGCTTCATTGGATATGCCTACAATCTATAAAAACCTCATAATCAAACCTCTCTTACCAAAATATTGGTTTGATCTATACTAATTATCTTCTAAGCATCAAAATAATCCACACAATGTAGATATGTTATATAAGAAATTGAAAGAATATTTTTCTTCAAACTAATAAAAGAAAAAAACATCATTCAAATCAAGAACATTACTCGATGGAATATGGAAGGAAATGGTGTCCACTCCTTTCACAGATAAGTAGCATCATCACCAAACTCTATAGTGATTCCTCCCTCTTTCTTACTAACCATGTTGAAGAGTTTCATGTCATATTTCATGTGTCAATGCCTCATTGTCCACATACCATCCAACACTTTGACACAATGTTGAAAGATAAACAAGAGACCAAGTAGAAGATGGTCTCAAGATGGGATTGTAACTCATGTTTTCTTGTATAGTACTTACATTCCTTGCAACCTATTTTTGTTGCTTTCCCTTCCATTTCTTCTTCTCCAAACATTTTTTGGCACAATGTACTTCTGGTGACACCTAAAACATTTCACATTACTCAAATCCTTCTTACATTTGCTTGATTCTTCCTTCTTACCCTTCTTGTGTCCATTCTTTATTTATTTATCCTCTTGATGAGGGTCAGGTATTCTACATCTCTTTGCTTTGTGGAACAATATTCTATCCTTATCTCTTCTAGCACAAAGTCATCCCAAATATTATCAAAAGTAGGTAAATTCTCATGAGCACAAACACCTTAGACAAAGGGTTTCCAAGAGGAAGCAAACCCATTCAAGGAAATGGGTACCATCTTCTCATCCTCCAGTTTTGTTCCTATCACATCCAATTGATATTTCAACTCTTTGGTCTTGTCCAGGTGGTTAACCATTGTATATGTGTCACTCATGCAGATGGTTGAGAGCTTGTTTCTCAAGAGCATCTTCTTATAGACACTCACACTTTGGTATAATTCAACCAAAACATCATACATCTCTTTGTCAATCTTATTCTCTACAATGTGAGTGATCAAATGATCCCTCACCAAATCAAGAACTTATATTTTCCTTCATCTCATTCTTATTATGCTTGGTCAATAGTGTTGGATCAAAAAGTGTAGTGATCTATTTCTCAACATGTTCCCAAATATCAACCTCTTCCAATAGTATTTTCATCCTGCAATTCCAAGGTGTAAATTTGGAAGCACCTTCCAACCTATCACACTTTCTAAGACCAAAAGTAATCATCCCTACAAATCCGAATCAACTTCACAATACAATCAAGTAGAAAATCCCTTCTAGGGTTCAAGTGTTTCTTCCCATGCATACTAGGGTTTCACATCCAACAACCTATAATAGGTCAAGCACCTCTCATAGGTATATAAAAACTAAAATACCTAACTCCATCTTCACCAAGAGAGAAATTTCAATTAAATCAACTCTAATACCATGTGGAAATTTTGAGAAAAGATTACATAGCGCAAATTCATATATTTCACCTCAACCTTGAGGTTTCTTGGATCTATTTCATGTGAAATTTTATCCACATTGATGAATCTGGAAAATAAATTATAGCTTGTATATTCCACTTCTGTCAAACCAAATACATAATACAACACAAGAAGATAAACATTGAACAATTATACTTTAAGGGAATTATGTTTCCATCCCTTAGGGAACAAGTCCGAACATACAATAGATCTAAAAAATTACTTAATTACAACATATTTATTGCAACCATAAATATGCCTACATATCTTCTATGTGTGTGTCAAATTACTCAACAAAATCAGCTAGATGTTCATGATAAATATGCATACCAAACATTCTATAGAATATTTATTGACTATGAGATTATAAGTTGAAAATCAGATCTAAAAGTTAGCAAAA
This sequence comes from Picea engelmannii, assembly GCA_009831015.1. NCBI lineage: Eukaryota > Viridiplantae > Streptophyta > Pinopsida > Pinales > Pinaceae > Picea > Picea engelmannii. The sequence continues at coordinate 200,664 of ML790762.1, read as the reverse complement.
CATACTTCATATATACATAAGAATGAAGTTATCTGTGCATAGAAATAGCTTATCCCAAGCTAGTACAAGATATCCCTTCAAAGTCCTTGTAAGGTATCCCACCAACCTATGTAGCCACACCAAAGGCTTCATAACAAGCTAGCATCAACATCAACAAATCCACCCTTGATATTTCATTATGTTGGGTATGTGTTATATTCTTTGCACGAGTAGTAGTGCCTGAGTGTCTGCGTCGGGCACGCAGGGGGCTGAGCCCCTGGTGCAGGGGTTCGGGGGCAATGCCCCCGAAATTTTTTTTCGCACCGGGACGACATATTTCCGGGACCACATGATATTTAGGTGGTTTTTCGGCACATGGTTTTTGCCGATGGTTTTCTATTTCTGGTTAAGGAATTAGGGTTTTGGACTAATCCAGGTCATTGGGTTAGGGTTTTGGATGCTGCTGGATCCTATATGTATATTGTATTGTAAACAATGTAACAAAATGTATGAATACAATATATGCTGGTTTTCCCAGTTTGGGTTTCCAGGTGAAAAAAATCTATGTGTAATGTTTGTATTTGCCATTGTATCTTTTCTGTTCTTTTCTGAATATCAATTTGTAGTAGATATTGTACAAGGTTAGAATTCACATTTGGTATCAGAGCTTTATTGGCTTCAGGGGGACGCCTTTGTTGTCAAGGGTTTGGCTCGGGACTGTGATAAGCCTTGTTACAGTGGGAGATCTGTGGTATTGTTTTTCAGGTGAAAAGAAATGGCAAGCAATTCAAAGATGGAGATTGAGAAGTTTAATGGGAAAATATTTGATCTGTGGAAGCTCAAGATGGAAGATCTTTTGGTGGACAGAGATCAGTGGATCATAGTAGATCCAGGTACTTCACCTACAGGAACTTCTGCAGATGACTGGAAAAAGATGGATCGGAAGGAAAAGAGCACAATTTGACTGTGTCTCTCTGATTCAGTATTACTGAATGTGTCAGAGGAAGCTACAACCAAGGATTTATGGGAAAAGTTGGGGAAGTTGTATCAGTCTAAGTCCTTGGTAAATAAACTATTCCTGAGAAAGAAGCTGTATAACTTGAGGATGAGAGATGGAGA
>ML790762.1:177681-196115 GCA_009831015.1 Picea engelmannii | reverse complement strand
TGGTGTAGAGGATCCATGGGCATTGTTGCCCTGGATTGTTGACTATGTAACCCTGTAACCCCCTGTGTGCAAAGAAAACAACAAGTGGGAGAATGTTGGGTATGTGTTATATTCTTTGCACGAGTAGTAGTGTCTGAGCATCTACGTCGAGCGCGCAGGGGGGTTAGAGGGGGTGTGTAGGGGGGCGGAGCCCCCTGCGCGGGGGTTCAGGGGCAGCGCCCCCGAAATTTTTTTTCATACGGGGACGACATATTTCCAGGACGACATATTACCGGGACGACATATTTCCGGAACCACATGATATTTAGGTAGTTTTTCGGCACATGGTTTTTGCCGATGGTTTTCTATTTCCGGTTAAGGAATTAGGGTTTTGCACTAACCCAGGTCATTGGGTTAGGGTTTTGGATGTCACTGGCTCCTATATGTATATTGTATTGTAAACAATGTAACAAAATGTATGAATATAATATATGCTGGTTTTCCCAGTTTGGGTTTCCAGGTGAAAAAATCTCTGTGTAATGTTTGTATTTTCCATTGTATCTTTTCTGTTCTTTTCTAAATATCAGTTTGCAGTAGATATTGTACAAGTTTAGAATTTACACATTAAGTGTTCCCTACACAAGCTCTCCAAACAAAGAGTTTCAAGCCTCCTCTAAGATTTCTTTGGAAAAAATAATAGGTCCTTCTCACACAAGGACTCAAACCTGATCACTTCGAGTCTTCTCTAGAAATTGCCTCTCACAAACCTTAATGTCTTCTTCCCTTGCATAAAAACAAGTACAAAAACTCAAGGCAAGTTCATCTTCAAGATCCAAGTGCCGTAATAAACTCTCATATGCTTAAATTAGGGGAAATTTAGGGTAAAGAATGGGCCTTCTAATGAAAATACTAAAACAATAACAACATGTGCGACGTTACACTATGTTAGAGATGGCATTTCCTTATTATTGAGTATTTCCATGTATGTTGGGCTAATGTAGAATTAAAAGAAATAATAATAAATATTTTAGATTATTTTGGGCACAAATTAAATGATGAGTTTACTATAATTATAAATGTCAAAAAAGCTTCACTCCTTTTTCCAACAATAAAAGATAATCACAACTAAACAATGTAAAAGTTTGTTTTATTAAACTTCGCATTCATAATAACCAATTTATTAAAATAAATGCATGTTACAAATTTATCCATTTTAACTTTTAATCATTCTTAAAAAACTATAAATAAATTAAAATAAAAGCTTGTTGAAAACTTTGGTCATTTTTCTTGTTTAGTTTAATAATAAATGTAAAAAAATGTCATTGAGTCTAGCCTAGGCACTTGAGAGAAGGGGGATTAACCACTCCACCTAGGATCAATTCCTACAAGTGACATGTTGAGCACTCAATCAATATATTGGTGTATTGGCCTTGATCTCTAAAGGATATGTATTTCACATAGAAAGAAAGAAAAAAAGATGATATAAATGAAAAATATTTGTATTAAATAAAATAAAATAAAAAGATAAAACTCAACTCTTAATCACACTATATAATAAGAATCACAACTAAATAATGGTTAAATAATGTGAAAAGATATGTGTTAAGAGCTCAACACCTGGGTGGGGAGGATAACAATCATTCCTCTCAACCACCCAAGATAAACCCAACTAACAAAACACCATGAATATTATATTTTAAATGATCTAGATAATAAATAGCTTTTAGTATTTCAAGGTTTACACAAAATCTACCTAGATCTTGTAATATATTTTGTTATTTGTTATTGAATAAGTAGGTAAGGGTTCTAACAAGGTTTAACCATGGTTAACTATTATCTAATTAGAATGACACATGGATTTTAGTTTTTTTAATTATTTTTTATTTTTCCTTGTCAACCCTAACATCATCATCTCAAATCCTATTGGTTGAAATTAAGAAAAACAATTAGTTAAAAAAATCTATGAAGCTCATCATTGACCCAAAATTTCTTTGAATTCTACATGAATACTACAACTAAAGACTATCTCCTCACTTTACATAGAATAGGTGAGGGAGGAAAACTTTAATAAAGTCGATAAGGTACATAAATAACTATCTCAAGAAACCATGTTAATTGGGTCTAGTGTGGGTGGTTAAGACGAGAAATGTTGTCTTCTCCACGTAGGTTTAAATCCCAATTGTGATATGTTCTCTTTTTGTGAGTCAATCATCGATTGAGTTCTTTGTGAGTCGATTGTTGATAGGGGTTGGCAATGTTCCATCAATCTCACCCTTGCTTACAAGGCTTGAAGTTCAGGTGAATTGTATTCCGAGGAACAAAAAACAACTACTCAATCGACCTAACTAATCACTAGTTAAGTCCACATGTGAAGTGCTCCAACTCTAAGGTAATACATGTCAAGATTCAAGGAAAGTAGGTCCATCAGGGAAGGGTCCCAAGGTGAGCACTCCATATGGAAAGGTCCAACTTTCTCCTCCAAAGGAATCCAATTCTATAACGCTACCTCTTAAGCCATGTGTTCCTATGAGTCCACTACTCTTACATAAATGCTCCTCAACGCAAACATCCTCAAGTCAAGTAGAAGTCTTTGTCTAAGAAATCAAGTGATCCCATACTACCTAGGGCTCAACGCTCTCCTCCTAAATTCCACAACACTCCTCCTCCATATTGGTTCTCCTCTTAAGAAAGAAACCAAGCCCTCCATGTATGTCTCGTGAACAATGTCACCATACCATAGGGTACCAACCTCCAAAGGAAGTGTTCCACATAAATATCAAATTACAACGTAGCACTCCATGAGTAAGTTATCTCCAATGTGTATGTATACTATGTTACAACCAAGGGTAGGAATCATACCGTGCACTCCACATCACATGAATTACCCCCAAGCATGGTGTAAACACTTTTGGAGTAACTCTAAAAGATATCATAACCATCTGCAATCACATTATAGAACCTTGCATTATGAAATCCTCAAGAGATCTACCCAAATATTTGGTCATGATGATGTACATATAAGGTCAAAAGGGAACCCCTTTCTTATTATTCAAAATATTTGAAAAATCACCACGAGTCTATAATTAACCAAGGGAGAGATCCACAGGTATTGAATACAACCTAGGACCTAAGCAATTTTATTTTTCAAGAATCCAAATCTGACAAGGACCTTAAGAACAAACTCATGATTGATGATGCCAAAAGAATTGGCCATTCACAACTTTATTATCACTTCCTTTATTTGTTGAAATTTACATCAATGCAAGGCTTCCTAAACTAAGATTATATTGTCAAAAATTGGGCTATTAGGTGCAAAAATATTTTAGTGCTCCAAAATATTCTTGGGAAGAAGGGGCTCAATCTTTCTGACATTGAACTTAGAACAAATTTTATTATAGTTCCATAGAGATATGGGAAAGAATATATAAAAGTATGAAGGATTTATATCATTGGGAATGAGCCTAAAAAATGTAAAGTTAGTCCCCCCCTCCAATTTTTTTTGAAGTTATTTTATCTTTCACCATATTAATAAGATTTTCTTGCATGATTCCCTAATATGTTATATAGAATCTAACTATGAATCCATATGAGATAGGGGATTTGTTCAAGTTTATTTGGAAGATGACCACCTCCTCCTTGACCTAAAAATAATTTCATTTTCACATGGTGAAATTACTTTTAGGATCTGTGGGAGCATAACATCTAGACCCTCAATTCTACAAATCTAGGGTTCTTCCTTTAGAAACTAAAAATGAAAAAGGATAAGGTAGTATATGCTCTCTTCATATTAACTTATAGCTACAATGTAATTCACCTGGTTTGTTCTCATGTTCGAATTCGACAACAAAAAATTTCAGAAAAAAAAATCGTATAGCAAAAAATATGGTAAAATTCACCATAAGTTTGACAAAGAGAATTAAGTTATTTATATTCTAACATCCTAAACGATCATATAAATTCCATGGAAAAATTATAGGGGAAACCCTCTAGGTGCTTCCTCACATTTTTTGAATGGCGCTCGAGGTAAATATAGTCAATGGACATGTAACCCCAAGGGAACCAAGGGGATTCAACCCTATGAACTCCTTGGGCATTTTTGCTTCAACATGGGAAGTCAAACAACTTGAGCTAACCCTTGGGGTTGTGTGTGTGTGTGTGTGTGATGATGTGGTCCAACAACAACTTCAAGTAATTATTGTGATAATGACACAAGTTTAAATAATATTGGGCATGTTCATCCCCTTATGTGGGGTCTATCAGTTGTGTTTGTTGGTTGTGGAGCCTGATTATCTTCCTGATTCAGAGGTCTTTGTTTTTAGCTATGTTTATACCCCATGAAGACTTCACACCCCGGAAGAATGTACACCCCTCCACGTAGGGGTGTACAGAGAGGGGTTACCCCCTCTGTGGGGTTTGGAGGGTCCATCCCCCTGACTGGGGGGTCCGAGGGAAAGTGGGCCCCCAGTGGGGATTCAGGGGCGAAGCCACCAAAGGAAAAATTTCCTTGTAAATGTATATTGTAATTTCATTGTAAATTTGGACCATTCATTATAAGGTTGCAGATCTAATGGTAGAAGTTATGTTAGGGTTTTTTTCCCTAGAAGGAAACTCTCTTTTATGAGGGAAATGTATTGCAACTATGCACCAATGTGAATATTGTATTCTGAGTGAGGAGACTATGAGAGAAATAAAAGCAAGTTACAATGGGTGTGATGTAGGTTGTATCCCTTCATTTGTTGGATAATAATAAAGGAAGGACCTGGAAATTTCTCTAGTGGGTGTAGCCCACACTGGGTGAACCACGTATATTTGTGTCTCTATTGTATTGTGTATGTTTTGTGTTTTATTTCTGCATTTGTTTTATTTAATTTCTCTGCGGTCCTGTTTTTCTAACAATTGGTATCAGAGCGAAAGGTAACTCGCAAGAAAAGAGGGTTCTTGGTTCGAGTGGGAGCAATGGAAGAAGATGAAAAGTTTAGGGTCAAGAAATTTAACGGCCAAAACTACCAGTTATGGAAGATGCAGATCGAAGATTATTTATATCAGAAGGATATATTCCTACCATTGGGTGGAATATCAAATAAGTCAACGGCCATGAAGGACGAAGAATGGGAGGTTCTTGACAGAAAGGCACTAGGAACGATACGGTTGAGCTTGGAAACGTTGGTGGCTTTCAATATTTCGAAAGAAAAGACAACAAAGGAGCTCATGGACGCATTGGCTAAACTGTATGAAAAACCCTTGACACCCAATAAGTTATTTCTAATGAAGATATTATTTAATATGAAGATGTCAGAAGGTGGGTCGGTTGCAAATCATTTAAATGAATTTAATATGGTTACTAATCAACTAAGTTCTGTAAAAGTGGACTTTGATGATGAGGTTAGGGCTCTTCTAATCGTGTGCTCATTGTCAGAAATCTGGAACAACTTGGTCATGGTTGTAAGTAACACTGTCTCTGGTTCAAACACTTTAAAATTTGTTGATGTTTTTGGTGTTATCGTTAGTGAGGAAATGTGACGGAAGTGCAGGTGAGACATCAGGTAATGCATTAAACATGGAGAACAGGGGAAGACAAAAGGATATAGGAAAGGGCTCAGGGAACCACGGGAATTCTAGGAAGAGTAGATCCAAATCTAGACTGGGAAATATAGAGTGATGGAATTGTGGGAAGAAAGAACATCTGAAGAAAGACTGCAAATCTCCAAAGAAACAAAGAGATGGACAACGGGAGAAAAATCAGGAAGCAAATGTAACATGTGATGTGTTACAAGATGCTTTGATTCTTTCTATAGATAATATTTCTGAGTCTTGGGTATTAGATTCAGGGGATTCATTTCATGCCACACCCCATAGGAAACATTTTCTAGATTATGTTCAAGGTGATTTTGGACAAGTTCATTTGGGTGATGATGCACCATGCAAAATTGTTGGAATGAGAAAAGTAAAAATAAAGAAAAGCAATGGAAACCAATGGTTGTTGAAAGAGGTAAGACGTGTTCCAGATCTAAGGAAAATCTAATTTCAATAGACCAGTTGGAAAGTGAAGGTTGTATATCCATATTTACAGATAAGATGTGGAAGGTCACCAAAGGATCATTGGTGGTAGCAAAATGAGAGAAGGTAGGTACATTGTATTTATGTACTAGTAATATTGACTCTTCTATCTCTTTAGCTTCTACAAGAGTGGATACAACATTGTGGCATCATAGGCTTGGACACATGAGTGAGAAGGGGATGCAGATACTTCACAAAATAAATTTGTTGCTAGATCTTAAACAAATTGATTTGGATTTCTGTGAGCATTGTGTTTAGGGAAAACAGAAGAAAGTCAGATTTCTCAGAGTCGGAAAAGAAAAGAAGAGTCAAAGGTTATATCTTGTGCATACAGATGTATGGGGACCAACTCAGGTATCATCTCTTGGGGGCTCTCATTGTTATGTTACTTTTATTGATGATGCAACTAGAAAAACTTGGGTTTATTGCATTCAAAAAAAATCTAATGTTTTTGATACTTTTAAGAAATGGAAAGCTTTGGTTGAGAACGAGACAGGAAAAAGGTTGAAGTGTCTTAGATCATAAAATGGAGGTGAATATTGCAGCAAGGAGTTTGATAATTACCGTTCATACCATGGGATTCGTAGAGAGAAGACAGTTCTAGGAACACCACAGGAAAATGGTGTATCAGAAAGGATGAACATGACAATCATGGAGCGTTCAAGGAGTATGAGATTGCATGCTGGTTTGCCCTTACAGTTCTTGGAAGATGTTGTAGATATTGTTGTTTACTTAATAAACAAAGGACCTTCAAGCTCTTTGTATGGTAGAATTCCAGAGGAGGAATGGATAGGTAAAAAGGTAAACTATTTTTTTTAAGACTTTTGGTTGTGAATCATTTGTCCATATTGATAAAGAAAATAGAACAAAGCTTGACGGAAAATCCAAGAAGTGTACCTTTATTGGACACGGTGTTAATGATTTTGGTTATCGCTTATGGGATTATGAAAATAAAAAAATCATTAAGAGTAGAGATGTCATATTCAATGAGAATGTCATGTACAAAGTTCAGTTGTAGGAAAAGAAACAGGAAAAAAAAAACCATAATACACAGTGCTTGATGAGATCACTGAAAAATAAATTCCAAAGGTAACAAAAAATCAAAATGTACAACAACGGGATTAGAAGGCACCTCAAACTCCTGCAATTTTTGTTAGAAGATCTACCAGGTTAAGTAGACCCCCTAAATGATACTCTCCTTCATTGTATTATTTATTATTGATTGATTCTGGTGAACCAGAATGTTATGAAGAGGCAATGTAGGTAGACACTAAAAAGAAATGGGAGCAAGGCATTAAAGAGGAAATGGATTCCTTGGTAAATAACCAAACTTGGGAATTGGTTCAGTTTCCTACAGGAAAAAGAGAATTTCAGAATAAATGGGTTTACAAGTTGAAGGAAGAAGATGGAGGAAAAAAACGGTACAAGGCTATACTTGTTGTAAAGGGGTTTGCAAAAAAGAAAGGTATATATTTTGATGAAATATTTTCTCATGTTGTTAAAATGACTTCAATTAGGACTATTTTAAGTCTTGTGGCAATAAAATATTTGCATGTTGAACAATTAGATGTAAAAACAACTTTTCTCCATGGGGATTTGGAGGAAGAGATTTATATGCAATAACCACATGGGTATGAGGTCAAAGGGAAGCAGAATTTGGTATGCAAGTTGAAGAAGAGCTTGTATGGGCTAAAGCAAGCTCCAAGATAGTGGTATTTTAAGTTTGACAGGTTTATGACAGAACAAGGTTATAGTAGATGTCATTCTTATCACTGTGTTTATTTTAAAATGATAGAAAATGGAAGTTATATTATCTTTCTATTGTATATAGATAACATGCTTGTTGCAGGGTCTAATATGCATGATATAAATGTGCTCAAGAAGAAATTAGCTAATTAATTTTCAATGAAGGATTTGGGTGTTGCAAAGAAAATCCTTGGTATGAAAATAACAGAAGACAGGAAAAATCACAAATTGACATTATCTCAGGGTGAGTAGATAGAGAAGATGTTGGAGAGGTTTAGAATGTAGAATGCAAAACTAGTTAGTACACCTTTGGCCAACCATTTCAAATTAACTAATGAAATGTGTCCCAAGACACAGGAGGAGATAGAATACATGTTCAAGGTCCCTTATTCATCAATAGTTGGAAGCTTGATGTATGCGATGGTTTGCACAAGACCAGATATTGCACATGCAGTGGGAGTTGCGAGCAGGTATATGAACAATCCAGGTAAAGAACATTGGGAGGCAGTAAAGTGGATTCTCAAGTATTTGAGAGGTATTGCTACTCGTGCAATATTTTTTGAAGGTTCAGACACTGTTCTACAGGGATATGTTGATTCAGATATGGCAGGTGATAAAGATAGCAGGAGGAGCACCATAGGGTATTTTTTTATTGTAGGTGGAACAACAATAAGTTGTGTTTCGAAACTACAAAAGGTTGTTGCACTTTCAACAACAGAGGCAAAGTATGTTGTTGCTACAGAGGCTAGTAAAGAGATGATTTGGTTGCAGAGGTTTATGGAGGAATTGAGAAAGAAGCAGGAAAATAGCAGGTTGTATTGTGACAGTGAGAGTACCATTCATATTGCAAATAACTCAGACTTCCATTTGAAGACTAAGCATATACAACTCAGGTACCATTTCATACGATCCATCTTGGAAGATGGACATTTGAAGTTGGAAAAGATACACACTAGCTAGAATCATGCAGACATGTTAACTAAGGGAGTAACCAGGGATAAATTGAGTTCCTGCTCCATTTCAGTTGGTCTTCAAGCATGAAGGTGAAGATGAGAAATTTTCCAAGTCTAAGAAAGTTCATTGTCCAGCAGAGACAACAGTGGTGGAGTTGTTGAGATTAGTCTCCAAGTGGGAGATTGTTGGTTGTGGAGCCTAATTATCTTCCTGATTCAGAGGTGTTTGTTTTCAGTTGTGTTTATACCCCATGAAGACTTTACACCCCAGAAGAATGTACACTCCTCCACGCGGGGGAGTGCAGAGGGGGGTTACCCCCTCTATGGGGTCCGGGGGCAAGCGAGCCCTCGACGGGGGTTCGGGGGTGAAGCCCTCAAAGGAAAAATTGCCTTGTAAATGTATATTGTAATTTCATTGTAAATCTGGACCATTCATTATAAGGTCGCAGATATGACGGTAGAAGTTATGTTAGGGTTTTTTCCCTAGAAGGAAACCATTTTTTATGAGGGAAATGTATTGTGGCTATCCATCATTGCAAATATTCTATTCTGAGTGAGGACACTGTGAGAGAAAGAAGAGGAAGTTACAACAGGTCTGTTGTAGGTTGTATCCCTTCATTTGTTGGATAATAATAAAGGAAGGACCTGGAAATTTCTCTGGTGGACATAGCCCACAGTGGGTGAACCACATACATCTGTGTCTCTATTGTATTGTGTATCTTCTATGTTTTATTTCCGCATTTGTTTTATTTAATTGCTCCGTGATCCTGTTTTTCTAACACTGACTTGTGGTTGTTTTTTATCAAATTCATTATTAGATGTTGTCAAATCAATGCTTTCTTGACATTTATTCCAATCATTGATGTACATTGTAAGCAATGGTTTGTAATATTTTTCGGCAATGTAACTAGCAAGCCCATTTTTTCTAATAAAAGCTCGAGGATGGGGGTCGATATTATTCCCAAGTTTTTGATCCAATAGTTTATATATATGTATATGTATGTATGTATGTATGTATGTACACACACACATGCATATATCACAAAGAGTTATCTCAATTAATTCAAGCAAACTATTTCAAGGTAGAGTTCACCTTGAGGTCTCTGATTCTAATCCGGCTAAGGTTCAAGTATGGTTGAGTCCCACTATGTTACCAACCACTATAGTCGTTGATAGTGGAACCACCCTACATCTAGATATTTCAAAGAATATATGTGTGTGTGTGTGTGTGTGTGTGTGTGCAAATGAACTATTTCAAGGTAGATTTCACCTTGAGATCTTCGATTCTAATCTGGCTAAGGTTCAAATATGGTTGAGTCCCACTATGCTACCAACCACTATAGTTCTAGTAGTGGAACCACCCTCCATCTAGATATTTCGAGGAACATGAGTTTATATTTCATGATTAGGGCCTATACACACCACAAGTCTTCTATAAAATCCAACATGCATATAAAGGGCTTAAAATTATAGTGAAGACTAAGGTGCCTAGATAGATTCATCCATTGGACGTAGAAAAAAGAAAACCCTAGGGTTTCGTCGATGGGGCATTGAGGGGGAACCTAGTGTTGTGTGGAGTACTTCAAGTCTCTCTTTTTGTTATTTTTTTTGAAAAATTTCATGCTCCATTGTAAAGTGTATTTCATTTCAAGTATAAAAGTGAATCACTATAAGTAGCTTTAATATTTTAGAGTTATTTATTTTGCATGCAACGTTTTTTTTATAAAGTAACTTCATTGTAAAAGTGAACCCCACTTCTTTTATAAAGGTGGGTCACTTCGTAAACAAACTTACACCATCACGTGGTCCCTTGGTTACCGTTTATGCCTTTTTTTTAAAGGGAATAACTTTCACATCCAAAGTCTGTTTTCAGTGCCGATTTTTTTTTAAACCGCTTAATTTTTCGAGATCTTTCCATCCAGATCACTAGTTTCAGTTTTTAAATCCATATTATCTACATATTTAATATGGATTCTTCAAGTAATATTTTTCTTACCAACAACAACTACTTCCAATGGAAATCTCATATGGAGGATTTATTAAGAAGTAAAGGTTTGTACCGGATTACCTTGGTAAAGGAAATAGAACCTATTGATGTTGATAAGAAAGTCAAATGGGATAATAGGAATGACAAAGCACGTGGACTAATCGGAATGTCCATCTCTCCTGATTTAAGGTTCGACCTTCAATAAATTTATAAACCCTATGAAGCTTGGGAAAATATTGAATCTGTGTTTGGTAAACACAATATTATTCGAGCACAACAGTTAGAAAATTAAGTACCGACTTTAAGTCCAAGTGATTTTTCTTGCATTGAAGACTATCTATCTAAGTTTAAAACACTCATAATTTTATGTGAAGAATGTAAGATAAAGATGGATGAAGAGCGTTGCATCTATCTTATTCTTTCTAAGCTAGGTAGTGCATATTATGTGTTTGTATCTACCTTTTATGCCATGAAAGAGGCTCTAGGGACAACTTACCAAAAACCGACTCTTGATTCATTTTGTGATTCTTTGATTAAAGAGCAATATAAGCTTGTACAACTTGGAGTGATCAACACTACATGTACCTCTAAAAATTCCTTAGTCGTCCATCAGAAAGATAAACCCACGAATCCCAAGAAGAAACATCATCGCCACAACAACAAGCAACATAAGGGTCCCAAACCCACTCAGACAACTTTTGCTCCTAATGGTGACAAAGGAGCAAAATATAAAAATAAGAAGACTAACATACATTGCAACTTTTGTGATAAATATGGTCATGATGAGTCCAAATGTTTCAAGAAGATGGCAACTTTAGAAGCAGAAATGAAGAAGCACAACATCAATATTGATTCTACTTCTTCTTCTTCTTCTCATGGACATGCACTTTTTGCTTCTGGTTTCTCCTTCAATAAGACCTCTACTTCTTCTTCTGATGAGTGACTTATTGATTCTGGAGCATCTTATCATATGGTTAAGGATAAAGACATATTTTTTTCTCTAAATGAATGTAACACCAAGAAAAAAATTGTTGGTGATGATAGATCTCTTAGTGGTGAAGGATATGGAACAGTTCAAGTAGAAAATGGTCATTTCAATGATGTATTATGTGTTCCAAGTCTTTCTTGTAACCTTCTATCAGTATATCAAATCATTCGTTCAGGTGAAGGTAAAACCGTAGAGTTTTCACATCACCAAGTTGTAATCAAGGGTCTAAAAGATCCTAAGCATGTTCTTGCAATTGGAATTGTTGATGATATTACTAGGTTGTACAAATTTGACAACTTTGGGTCATCACCTTTTTCATCAGTTTTTGTTGCTCATAGTGATGACTTGAGCAAACTTTGGCATGAGTGGTTTGGTCATATAAACTATTGCTCATTGCAGAAACTATGTAATCAACATATGGTGACTGGTCTTGCTCCTATTTCATGTAGATGTGGTGTTTGTGTCGGTTGTGTTCTCAAAAAGCATCATTGGGAAAGTTTTGAAAAACGTGCCTCTTGGCACGCCTCGGGCCCTTTGCAACTTGTTCACAATGATTTGTGTGGTCCACTTTCTTCTCCTTCTTTTTCTGGGTGCAAGTATTTCTTAACTTTCATTGATGACTTTTCCAGACGTACTTGGGTTTACTTCTTAAAACTTAAGAGCGAAGTTTTTGACAAGTTTTTGTCCTACAAGGCCCTTGTAGAAAAGAAATATGGACATCAAATTCAAAGGTTAAGAATAGATAATGGAGGTGAATATGTGAACAATAATTTTACAAGTTACTACACTACACAGGGCATCCAAATGCAACACATTGTTCCATATACACCACAACAAAATGGTGTTGCTGAGAGAAAGAACCACACATTAAAACAAATGACTAATCGTATGATCCAACCTAAGGGATTAAGTCTAAAGTATTGGGCGGAAGCCATCAACTGTGCAAATTACATAGTAAATCTCACTTCCACAAAAGCTCTTAAAAATATAACATTGGAAGAAGCTGGGACTAAAATTAAACCAAATGTAAGTCACTTCTGTGTATTTGGCAGTATAGCATGGGCCCCAATTCCTAATGAGAAAAGGAATGCATTGCAGCTTAAAAGTGAGAAGTGTATATTTGTTGCTTATTCTGAAGATGTCAAAGGTTATATACTTCTTCAACCACAGTGTAATGAAATTATTATTAGAAGAGATGTTAAATTTGATAAAAATCTCTTGGCCTGCGAGCCTAATTTGACATTTGTGCATTCTTTGGCCTGCGAGCCCGATTCGACGTTTGTGCCTTCTTCGGCCTGCGAGTCATCTTCAGCATTTGCGCCTTCTTCTGTTCTAGTTTCTTCTTCAGATGATGACAATGAGGATGAAAATCCACCTCTACCTACTCACCTTCCTCCAGATGAGGCCTTTGAACCGAAACCAACACCAGCTCCAGCTCCATCGCTTCCTAGATGTATCCTTTCAACATGAGAAGAATTTGGTGATCTTGTCGATGATCCTTCAGATCATCGTCAGACACATTCACAGTTCCAATGATCTTCTTCTCTTTTGGCTCAAGTTTCAGAGACTCATGATCCAGAGACATTTGCAAAAGTTTCAGATCATCCAGATTGGGATACAACAATGAATGAAGAGTATCGTTCTTTAATGGAAAACGATACTTGGGATCTTGTACCTCTTCCAAAAGGAATAAAAATTGTCAGATGTAAATGGGTCTACAAAACTAAGTATGCATTAGATGGAAGTGTTGAAAGACACAAGGCTTAGTTAGTTTCCAAAGGATTTTCCCAAGTTGAAGGAATTGACTATAATGAAACCTTTGCCCATGTAGCCAAAATGAATTCCATCCACCTTGTTCTTGCCCTCGTTGCCTCACATAAATTGGAGGTCCATCATATAGATGTTAAATCCGCCTTCTTGAATGGAGATTTGCAAGAACAAATATACATAGAACAAATCTCTTTATGGTCTTAAGCAAGCTCCCCAAGCTTGGTATGCCAAAATGGACAACTTTCTTATTGCCATTAGAGTCTCTAGATTTCATTCTGATCCTAATGTCTCTACAAAGAAAGTAGAAAGCCATCTCATAATCCTTGTCCTTTATGTTGATGACCTTATCCTTACTGGTAGTGACTCGAAACTTTTAAACCATGTGAAAACAAGCCTTAAGAAGAAATTTGAAATGACAGACTTAGGATTTTTGCACTATTTCCTTGGCCTCCAAGTTTTGCAAACCAATGAAGGAATTTTTTTTTCCCAATCTAAGGATGCTTGTGACCTTCTTCGTCGCTTTCACATGGACGATTGTAAACTATCCCTTCTCCCTTCCAGTCTAGAGTCAAGCTTGTTACTACATGTACTTCTCCTGAAGTTCATGCCACCTTGTACCGTCAATTAGTTGGTAGCCTCTTATACTTGACTCATACCCGTGTTGATCTTTCCTTTGTTGTTGGTCTTGTTTCCTAGTATATGAAAACACCCCATGAAAGCCATTGGAAAGTAGATAAAAGGATACTTTGCTATGTTTGTCGTACAGTTTAGTTCGAGATACATTACAGTTCAGGGGGGCTCCTTTATTGGTTGGTTTCACTGATTCATATTGGGTCGGCGACCCTGATGATCGGAAGTCTACTTCAGGTTATGTTTTTAGCCTTGGTTCAGGACCTTTCACTTGGGCCTGTAAGAAACAACAAGATGTTTCAATTTCTTCAGCAGAAGCAGAGTACCGAGCAACGGTAAATGCAAGTCAGGAAGACTTGTGGATTTGACGGATTCTTTCAAAGATTGGATTCCAACAGCATCATCCGACCAGCCTTTGGTGCGACAATTAGAGTGACATCAAGCTCGCCAAAGACCTAGTTCAACATCATTGCAGCAAACACATCAAGCTATACATGCACTTCATCAGAAAGCTCATTCATGATCAAGTTATTGAAGTTCTCTTTTTCCCTACAGAAGATCAAGTTGCAGACATTTTCACAAAGTCTCTTACAGAAGTGAATTTTTCCAAAATTCAATCTATGTTAGGAGTTCATGAAGTTGTCATCAAGGGGGGATAGGACCTAGTGCCTCCTTCCTTCTCCTATTGTGTCACCATTGTAAATCCTTCAATCCTATCCCAAGTTGTTCTTAAGGGGGGATGTTAGGATATTTAGACACTTAGGAGTTAGTTAATATCTACTTGGTCTAATGTGTCATTAGGTAAAAGTGTGTTTCTTTATTATGCATTAGTATGCATTTGTAGTTAGTAAATCCGATAGTCACGATATGTTCTCGACATAGAGTGATCTGATGGTTCATATTCTCCCCGATTTTAATGACCATTGATACGTGGATTAAGACCTTATTGGTCCATGATCTCTATTTAAAGAGAATGGAGGGTCATTTGTCGATGATCGATTGTGATAAACTCTCTTGTAAAATCTCTCTGTAATCTTTTTCTTTTGCATTAATAACCTGCTCCAAGTGGTCATGTTGGTTGGGGTAGTGGATGTTTCCCCGTAGGGGTTTTACCACGTCAAAACATTGGTGTGTTGATATTTTATCCGGTTGTATGAGTGGTTACTGAGGTGTTCATCCTCTATTGGAATAATTGTGTTGTCGAACAACTACACACAAAAATGTTTAGCTCCTTCAGACCATACACAAGCTATACAGTCCATACGCATCCTAGGTATGTTGGCTTCATCTCCCTAAGGTCGTGTGAAGTGGTCATTGAAGTGAGCTAAGTCGTATTTTGTGCCATCAAGGCAATGGTCAATGAAACCATAATGTTTTTTTCTAAGTTCTCTCTCTTACCACTGATTTTGGCATTTAGTGGTTCAAGTCATGGGTTTTCATGGGCTTAACTCTTTTGGTATTATTCTCATTGTCATGCACTATGTTTAATGAATTGTGTTTTTATTCAAGTACTTGGAAGGAAGGCTTGGTATGAGATATGGAATGCTCTAGTAAGGCATTGTGTGACACATTATATTTACTGATGAAATCTTTATTCATGACACTACATTTACGTAGGAAAAATATATACCATATGGATGAGCATAGCCTTGTATTGAAAGTTTGAATCAAAGCCTCATTATATACATATGAAACCTGGATGTAAGTGAATCTCTTTTCATATTGATTATTGAACACTTCCATTGAGTAATCGGATCAATGAATCTAGGTCTATAATAGAGTGGGCCATTTCTAAACAAAAGAAAAAGTGTTGACTTTATATATTTGACAAGTAGAGTTTAGATTACAATTTGCATTTAAATTGGAATGTCACGGTTATGCTGAGTTGGTTCCATTGAGCGTAAATCTATAAACCTTGTGCATAAGAAGTTTTGGTGTCTGGTGTTTAACCCCAACAAGTTTCATCAATAGCCGGTACAGTTGGCTCAATGGTCTTTCCTAAACCATTGATCATTTGGGATATTTCTGCAATTCCTCAATCAAGCCACTAAAATAAAAACTAAATACACACACAAAACCATGACAATGTCTCAGCCTTGATCATGTTGATAGATCTAGTTCACTTGGATTTCAACATGAAAAGGAGTTGCACCGAAGATGAAGTTATTAGTGATAGATTAATTGCAAATTATTTTTTTATTATTGGCATTGTCAATTGGTTGCTTATGTGCAAGTTACACCAGAGAACTATTAATGTTTAATCCATTATTATAGTTCTTTTCATTTCATTAGATAAAAATAGCATAATCAAGATCACTGAGAAATACACAATCACAAGAGACACAACATTTATCCTGGGAAACCCTCTAGGGGAAGAAAACCCAGCAAAACTTCCTTAATATAGATAGCCAATACAATGCCAAGAGATCTCTTAAACTAATGCAGAAGATCCTCTCCCAGATATGCGCCACTCTCTCTTCTTCTTCTCTAACAACAGATCTGAAACTTGTCTCTCAATGAGCAAGTGATTTGTGTGTCTAAGTGAGGCCCTAGCCTCCTTATTTATATTAGATTGGCACGTGTGAAGTGTCTCTTCATTGGCAGGGCCGACTTCTCCAACTGGGTGGTTATAACCACCTTTAATATTTTTGGGGGCCTCTTTAATATCTGATGGGGCCGACTTCTTATTCTGCCTATTATAATTATCATTTGACCAATCCACAAAAGGGGATTTGGTCCTATTACAATATCCGACATGATCAATCCACAATGGGGATTGATCCAATGAATAATATATCAAATAATAATAATAATACTCTTTGCAGTTACATTATTTCAACACTCCCCCTTAACAAGAAGGGTATTCTTCAACAGCATCATGCGAGAGAGAGAGGACAACATAATCAACAACATCAAGTGGGTGAGAGGACAACATCATCAATATCATCTTGGAACACTGACTGGCGTATCTATAAATCATCGAAAGTTTTCTTCATCGACAGCATCTTCATTCTCAAAGGAATGCCATCATCATCTGCATCAATATGTATTAGTATAAAAACTGATACATGATCATCATCACAGCACAAGGATGGCTCATCATAATACAAGACTGGATTTACGTCACAGTTGTCAAGCTGGAAGCTCAGTACTCGTCTCATCTCAATTTCTTGCTTTACGTCACAACACTCAGGCTAGAAGCAAGATACTAGACTGGATTTACGTCACAACTATCAAGCTGGAAGCACAGTACTATTCTCATCTCATCGTCTTGCTTTACGTCACAGCACTCAAGCTGGAAGCAAGATACTCGTCCTGCTTTACGTTACAACCATCAGGTCGAAAGCAGGATACTAGACTGGCTTTACGTCACAGCTATCCAGCTGGAAGCTCAGTGCTAGTCTCATCATATCATCTTGCTTTACGTCACAACCATCAGGTCAGAAGCAAGGTACACATCCTGCTTTACGTCACAACCATCAGGTCGGAAGCAGGGAACTAGACTTGCTTTACGTCGCATCTATATAGTCGGAAGCATAGTACTAGTCACACATCATCTTGCGTTACGTCACAACCATCAGGTCGGAAGCAAGGTACTCATCCTTCTTTACGTCACAACCATCAGGTCGGAAGCAGGATACTAGACTGGATTTACGTCACAGCTATCCAGCTGGAAGCACAGTACTAGTCATATCACATCATATTGATTTACGTCACAACCATCAGGTCGGAAGCAAGAGATGTCTCATCACAACATCTACTCCCCCTTTCGAGGAGGGTCCTTTCAGACTATACCAAGCTTATCTCGAAAGTACTCAAACTTTATACGAGATAGTGGCTTGGTCAACAAGTCAGCAACCCGTTCATCCGTGCTAATGTATTGGAGTTTTAAGGCTCCTCTCTGCACCATGTCACGGATGTAATGATAACGGATCTCTATGTGCTTCGACCTGTCGTGGAATACAGGATTCTCTAACATCTTTATGTAGCTCTAGTTGTCACATAGAATCAAGGTTTCTCTCATCTCTAAGTCAAATAGGTCGGTCAGCAACTTTCAAAGCCATATAGCTTCGCAACTGGCATAACATGCAACAATGTATTCTGCTTCCGCTGTGCTGAGAGAAATACTAGATTGCTTCCTACTTTGCCATGAGATCATAGATGATCCCAAACTGAAACATCATCCTGAAGTGATTTTCCTATCAGAAACACTTCCTGCCCAATCTGCATCAGTATATCCACTCAATGTGAAATCATGATCTCCATCATAGCTGAGACCACAATCTATTGTACCTTTAAGGTACCTCATCACATGTTTTGCAGC
>ML790762.1:138968-177305 GCA_009831015.1 Picea engelmannii | reverse complement strand
CAATCTGCAGACATGAGACTTCCTGTCTTCAACCTCAAATCCTTGAGGTTGCTCTATATACACTTCCTCTTTGATGACATCGTTTAGGAAAGTTGTCTTCACGTCCATCTGGTGCAGCTTCCACTTCATCTTAGCTGCAAGAGATATGATGGTTCTGATCGAAGTGTATCTGGCCACAAGAGTGAATGTCTCTTCATAGTCAATGCCTTCCTTCTGGGAAAAGCCACGAGCGACAAATCTTGCTTTATACTTCTCAATACTTCCATCAGCAGCATGTTTTATTTTGAAGAGCCATCTGGAGGATACCACATCTTTATTCTTCRGTCTGGGAACTATTTCCCATACTTCGTTCTTCATTATGGATTGGTATTCCTCTGTCATGGCATCTACCCATTCTTTCCTCTGAATGGCTTCTTCAAAGCAGGTAGGCTCCTCTTCTAGGAGATCACACATCAAAGCCGTATAATTGGAGAATGGCTTTGGTCTTTTCACCTGTCTCATAGTTCCTTGGGGAACACTGTACTTCTCTCCATCTTGAATAAGCTCTCTAGCCCAAGCTAACTTTCTTTTATGGAGGATCATCATATGAGGAGGTTCTTGCACTTCTACTATATCATGGTCTTCTAGAAGTTCCTCATCAGGGGAAGTTACGACTTCCCTCACTGGTTCTACAGCTCTGGGAACCTCCCTCATTGCAGTACTGGGGATTACAAGTTCCTCTTCATATACTTCTTCAAGATGGCATAGTTTAGATTTCTTGAGCGTTGCATCTTCATCAAAGGTCACATCCCTGCTGATCTCAATGTGATGTTGACCAAGTATATAGATTATGAAGGCCTTGGAGACCTCACAGTGTCCCACAAATATTTCCTTCTTTCCTAAAGGGTCCAACTTGTTTCTCTTTTCTTTAGGTATATGAATAAACATTGGACAGCCAAATATTTTGAGATGGCTTACCTCTGGCTTCTTTCTGGTGAACATCTCTTCTGGTGTCTTGAGCCCAAGTGCACTATGGGACAATCAATTATGCACATATACAATTGCCATTGCTGCTTCTGCCCATAAACACATAGGAAGATCTTGATCATGGATCATAGTCTTCACAACTTCCAGTATGGTTCTGTTCTTTCGTTCAACTACACCGTTTTCTTGGGGATTATAGGGAGTAGCGAGTTCCCTCTTGATCCCAGCATCTTTGTATAAGTTCACAAACTCTTTTGAGGTATATTCTCCTCCATTATTTCACCTGAGTATCTTAATCTTCCTTTCAGAAAGGTTCTCTATCAAGGCTTTTAATTCCTTGAACTTGTTGAACACTTCATCTTTAGATTTCAAGAAATATATCCAGGTTTTACGAGAGTAATCATCAATGAATGATACATAATATACATACCCGCTAATGGAGGACGATGGCATTGGGACACATACATCTGAATGAATGAGTTCTAGGACTCCTTATGTCTTCCTGTCCCTCTTTGAAACGGGTTCTTGATGTTCTTCCCTTGTGCACATCCATTGCATATGCCTTTATGGTCACCTTTGAGTTCTGGTAAACCTGTGACTGCTTTGCATATGTATGGTAGTGCCTTGTAGTTGATGTGGGATAACCTTCTATTCCAAATTTCACATGAGTTTTCAATGGCGTGGGTCATGGCAGCCTCTGAGTGACCCTTTAGTTTATACAAGCCATTTTCTTTACTTCCAATGATGATTGCTTCATTTAAGGTTTCTCCTTTAACCCACATAAGAACTTCTCCATCTATA
This sequence comes from Picea engelmannii, assembly GCA_009831015.1. Lineage (NCBI taxonomy): Eukaryota > Viridiplantae > Streptophyta > Pinopsida > Pinales > Pinaceae > Picea > Picea engelmannii. Next base: position 175,541 of record ML790762.1, on the reverse strand, counting down.
AAGGCAACTCTGAAGCCTTTCTTTTCTAAAGTTGAAATGGAGAGTAGGTTCTTCTTCAAGCCTGGTACATATAGTACGTCCTTCATTTTTAGTGAATTCCCTGAATTCAGTTTATGGTTTGATTCTCCCACTCCCTTGATGGGATATTGATAATCATCTCCAAGTGTCACTTTTTGAGAAAACTTCTTTTTCGAGATACAAGAGAGAATGTTTCTTTGTCCCGTCATGTGCTTGGATGCACCACTATCAATGAGCCAAGTGTCCTCTCCGGGTGTTACAGATCCTGAGAGGGCCGAGATCAAGACATGGTATTTGATATGTTGTCTTATCATCTTTGCAGGTGGCTCTTCATCTTCGACTACATGGGCATGGAGCCTCTTATGTTTTCTCTTGTATTCTTCTCATCTGGCTGGACAAAACTTCACAATGTGTCCCATCTTGTCACAATGATAGCATTGTACAGATGAGTAGTCCCTTTCCTTTCGTTGTCCTTTCTTCTGAAATCTCCTTGGATGAGATTATTTATGATTGAATTTGTTTGACTATTGAGGCTCTTTATGAGTCTCCTTTTGGAAGTAGGGTTTCTTCCTTCCTCCTTTGGTGTGAGTAGCTAGGGCTTGATCATCATCTCTTGCTAGTAATGCTTCACGATTCGCTACTCTTGTTTCTTCTTGGATGCATTCTTCACATAGACTATCAAACTTCAGTTTCTCCGTTCTGGCACATATCGTTTGGATGAATGCATCCCATGGTCTTGTGAGACCATTTAGGGCCGTCATTATGAGTTCATCTTCATCTATGGTATCTCCAATAGATTCTAGTTGTTCTTTGAATTCTGATATTCTGGAGAAGCATTCCTGAATCGTTTCTCCTTTCTACATCCTTGTATTCTTCAGTTGAGTTCTTAGATTCATCTTCTGGTTTATGTTCTTTCTTTCATATAGTCTAGTCAAGGCATCAAACATTTCTTTCAGAATCTTCTTAAATTACACATAAGGAATTAGGTGGTCTTTGATTGAATCTGCAATGATTCTTTTGGCCCTGATTGTGTCCTTTTGATGCTTTTCCTTTTCTGCAGCATCGACGGGTTTCAGTACTTCTTCTTTGACGAATCTTGCTAGGTCATTCTCTTCAAGAATGAGGCCAATCCTATACTTCTAGGCATGGAATTTTTCCACTCCTTCTAGCTTGTCAACAAGCTTAACGCTTGCAGACATCTTTACCTGGAGCTAGGAAAATGACCGAAAAATGAAAGCGTCAAAATCAAAATCTGAACTTACCAGGAGGTGCGCTTGGCTGAGGCGAGTAGCCTGGTGTGTTTGGATCTGAGAAAATCCAACTTTTTCTCCTCCAAATTTGATCTGCGGATTTCTAGACTGGTGCTTTTGGTACCTCTGGTACTCTGGTACTTCTGGTACACTAGTTTTCTGGTACTTATGGTACTTTGTGAAACTAGGGTTTCACTTTTCGAGAGATCCAGCCACTGAAAAGGTGCGCTGAGAGTGCCAAAGTGATCCTTAGGGGAGGGCGCACTTTTCTAGATGGTTTTGGGGATGAAAAGCTTCACCATCAAAAATCCCTAATTTTCATGTACGACAACAGTGACGTTTTTTACTCTTGTGAAAGATGCTACCTTCAACTTGGCTCTGATACCATGTTAATGTTTAAGCCATTATTATAGTTCTTTGCATTTCATTAGATAACAATAGCATAATCAAGATCACTGAGAAATACACAATCACAAGAGAAACAACATTTATCCTGGGAAACCTTCTAGCGGAGGAAAACCCAACAAAACTTCCTTAATATAGATAGCCAATACAATGCCAAGAGATCTCTTAAACTAATGCAGAAGATCCTCTCCCAGATATGCACCACTCTCTCTACTTCTTCTCTAACAACAAATCTGAAACTTGTCTCTCAATGAGCAAGTGAGTTGTGTGTCTAAGTGAGGCGCTAGCCTCCTTAGTTATATTAGACTGGCATGTGTGAAGTGTCTCTTCACTGGCAGGGCCAACTTCTCCAACTGGGTGGTTATAACCACCTTTAATATTTTCTGAGGCCTCTTTAATATCTGTTGGGGCCGACTTCTTATTCTTCCTATTATAATTATCATTTGACCAATCCACAAAAGGGGATTTGGTCCTATTACAATAGCCGACATGATCAATCCACAATGGGGATTGATCCAATGAATAATATATCAAATAATAATAAGAATACTCTTTGCAGTTACATTATTTCAACAAGAACAAACCATCTCACTAATCCCAAATAGTGTTGCAACATAGTTGAACTCAAAACTAATTTTCTATGTGTAGGTGAACCAAGAATTGGAGCCATTCTGAAGATGGAGATATATGCATAAGATTGAGAACAAAGTATCTGTGTTGGTGAAGCGAGTGGGCTATAAGACCCTCATTTATGGATCATATGGTATCAAAAAAATTGAATCCTTGACCATGATGCAACTGTTAGAATCTTCCAGACCTTGCATGGGTAAAGAAAACAAAGAGAGGTTGGAAGACCCACAATAAATTAATGCATAGCTTCAAGAAGAGACCAAGCACTTGAAGAAACTGGTCCATGTGTTTAACTAGAGGATGGAAGAGATGGAAAAGAAAATTGAGAGATCGATAATATTTCTACCATTGTTAAAGAAGAAATTTTTTGAACTCTAAGACTCCCTCATCGTGGTTATGGAAGATTGGGACAAGAGAAAACTTAAGATTGTACACTTAGGAGAGAAGGTCGCCCAGTTGGACAATTGGAAAGAGGATAAGTTAACTCAAATAATGACTCATCTACAACAAGAATTGACAGAGAAGGAGGCATTGGAAAATCTCCAAGCAACTGTTCAAGAGCACAAAAAAGAAAATCCACCTTCCATTGTCACTTTTGAAGCCAGCACCATGGCCTAGACAACTCTGGTAAGCTCGTCTTCCATAGACATTTCTCAAGAGAGCTTAGTGAATTTGAAAATCATACCAAAGGAATTAGATTAAAATTGTTAAGGAAGATAGTTTATGATGGACTAGGGCTAGGAGAGAGAAGACAAGGAATCCTAAACCCCATTATAGATTAACAGAGGGTTAATAACGAAGGCCTAGGTTCCGATGGCAGAGAGGAAAAGGCCATGAAATCCAAGATCAAGTTTTTGAAGGAAAAGGCCATGGTGGAGTTGGCTTAATCCTTAGAAGAAAGAGCAGTAATGCATAAAGGTGGAAACCCATTACCAACTCATCCTTCTCATGGCTTAAAAAATGGGAATGATGAGAAGAGTTCAAAGACTCAGTGTACACCTACACCTAGAAGAAGCATAAATAAAGTCAGCCAAAAGAAGAAGAATAAGACGTGTCAGTATGCATCAGGTAAGGTTTCCCTTGTTTGTCATTGATACAAGAAGAAATCTCATGGAACGACTAGTTTTTGGCACTCATAGGTATGCTCATTTGTGGGAAGAAAGGACATCGTGTGGCATCTCGCTGGGAGAAGAAAGCCACGGGCCACAAGTTGAATTACTTCTAGAGGAATGGCAAGAAGACATCCAAAACCAATAGAAAATTCAAAGGCACATGGAGAAAAGGAGGAAGTTAAGTAATCGATACAATAGCACTAAGAACTTTTTCCACCACAACAAGTTGAGTGGCCATTGGAAAGAAAAGTGTGGGTGACTTCATCCAGATATTCACCCTAGAAACCCAACAATCAAGAGAGGAGTGTGGAGAGTGAAGATTGAAGAAGATGAAGAATTACGTACATCTTCAGTCCAAGGAGTAGAAGCTATCCAAGGAGCTCTAGAAACACAAGAGGTCAATGACACCAACAAGAAGAACACCAGGTTAATGCCAAGGAAAACCAAAATACAATTGTTGTTTTTGGTATTGCATCAAAAGAAACCCTTCTTGGAGATGTGCCAAAGATTGGTTGACAAAGGTCGATGACCTTGGGGGGATTCTTGAGAACTCCATGACAACTGTCGAAGACAACAAAATGTTGGATGATGAATTGTGATTGCAGTAGATGATGAAGATTGAAGAAGATGAATAATTGTATGCATCTCCAGTTCAATGAGTGTAAGCTATCCAAGGAGCTATAGAAACACAAGAGGTCAACAACACTGACAAGACAAATAGTAGGTTGATACCAAGGAAATCCCCAATCCAATTGTTGCTTTTTATATTGCATCAAAAGAACCCCTTCTTGGATATGTGCCAAATATTGGTGCATGGAGGTCAATGATATTGGGGGGGTTCTTGAGAACTCCATGACAATTGTCGAAGCAAACAAAATGTTGGATGATGAATTGTTATTGCACACAAAGGTTGTCATCCAAATGACATTTTTGTAGAGACATAGTGCTTGTAAGCATGTACACGCACAAGAGAGTTTTTTCCATGTCGAGAAGCAATTAATCCTAACAAAAGAAGGTAGACCACACTTCATTTCCTGGGGTTGTTGCATGAGGGAATTGTTGCTAGGATCTCAATAAACAAACAAAAAACAGCATTCGACTTAACTTCATTCATTGTCAAGATGGATTGTCTCCAAGTCTGAGAAAGGTGGGAATGAATTCTAATTGTAGAGTTTGGATCTGGGTATTGCTCAGAATCAAGAGTTAATGAACAAAGAATTTTGTATTATGGGAACAAGTGAGCCAGAAACCAAATCCATATCCATAGACAAAACCAGAGCCATGAGCGAGATCCATAGTCAGAGTCACAGTTGTAGCCAAAGCCACAAGCCACGACACCATTCCATGGCCTTGTGAAATACTCATAATAATGACTATTGTGAAATATGTCGAAGTCATCAACACCCCCCTCGACATTTCCCAATCCTACAAAAATACACCCTCATTCCAAACACAGTTTACTGTGAATTTTGTGGGTCACCTACTCACACCACCAAACAATGTCGCACTCTGGATGCTCTTGCATACAAACTAGATCTGTTTGCATTCAGGGTTGACAAAGTTCCTCAAAGATTTGGAGGAGGACGTCGAGGTGGTGGAGGTTTCAGAGGTGGACAAACTAGCAAAAGAGGGCCAGCTTAGTGTTATAATTGTGATGAACAAGGATATCTCGATCGAGATTGTCCTCTTCCAATTCTCTTCTGAGACATCCTTGGTGTGCCCACTGTAGAAACAAAACCCATGCCACTGAGGATTGTCTTGAGTTGATTGTGAAATGGGAGGATCGCGCAAGACAATGAGGTGTCAATTTGATAAATTTAGAATCTCAACCTGTCATTGAAGAGAAGACACCCAATATTAATATTATTACTAGAGGAGGAACAAGGATTGGTGTTGATGTTGACAAATTGAATCACAGTAAGATCTGCAAGGTGGTACCAGAAGATGTGATATATGACCCCCTTGCACAAAAACAAATCTTTAAGGACGTTGTTGAGATATTCCGATGGGTTTCTAATGCTGCACTATCGATCCTTACAGACTCAAATCATGGGCCTCAACCTAAACATGCAGAGCATTGTTTGGCACAAAAAGATCCTCCAGTGAGACACCAACAGACTATTGAATTGTGGTTCCTCTTACTTTCTGATATTTTGGATGATGAATAACTCACCAAGAAATTTGAAACAAGCTCAAGGGGATTTTAGAGATTGAAACGAACCCATAAGAATTGATTGGTGCTCATCTTCCCAAAAGACATACAGGCAAAATAGAGAGAAGGAAGCAAAGATCCAGATGGAAATTTACACTAATAACTCACATTGTCGGTTACGAAATTAATGATGTTATGTTAGATTTGGGATATGACGTCAACATCCTACCAAAGAAAACTTGGGAAGCCAAGGGTAAGCCCAAGTTGGTATATTCGCCCATTCAGTTACAAATGATCAATCAATATTGTATCTACCCTATTAGGAGGTTGCAGAATGTTGAAGTGAACTTAGATAGAGTGAAGACAATGGTCAACTTCGAGGTTATATAAATCATGGGGGGAAATGACCCATACCTAGCTTCATTGGGCATTGATTGGGCTTATGAGAATTTTGGTGTTATCAACCTTAAGAAAGAATTCATGTACTTTGAAGTAGATGGTATGAACGTAACCCAACCATTAGACCCGTATCAGGGTCCCCGCTATACAGATCCGTTAGAGGGGAATACATAAGAGGATATCCTGGATCATCTCTACACTCTGACTGTAGAAAAGCAAGTGGATTATATTAACCCAAATGCAGACGACTTGGTAAGTTGGCACGGTATTCAGTCTGTAGGGGAAGATTCAGAGGTAGCGTTTGACAATTGGAAACAAAGAAGATATGAGAACTTCTCATGACGTTGCTTGACTATTAGAGCTTCTATGTGGATTGGATCTGAGGTTAGAGAACACCCTATGTACGATGGCACTTCAGATTTGACCAGTTTTATGGTGGACGTAGAGGCTAAAGTTGCGCCAAAACAAAGACTTATTGTATTAGATGTTGTGTTACGATCCTCTTCAGCTAGATGGTGGGCCACTCATAAGGGTACTTTATCTTTCTAGGACGAAGCAAAGTGTGCCATTCAACATCACTTTATCCCCCCTTCGCAACTTACTTCGTTGAATCTGGACTAGTCAGCTTTGGAATTATATGATGGGATTTTTGATCCAAGGGAACATGTAGCGCTTTGTATTCAAGTATGGGAAGTTGCACAACTACCTTCTCAACTATGGGTGCATTAGTGTATTCATTCCTTGCAACAAACTCCAGTTGCTTGGTATATACATGAGGAAGCTCGACGCCAAATGGCTTGTTGGTAAAGCCTTCGATGACAATTTTGTCAAGACTTCTTATTCTCAGGTAAGTCCCCTGAAATCATTTTATCTTTGCAACAGATTAAGAAAATAATATTTGTTGATGAAGTTAAGCCTATACATCCTCCTACTGTCTGTCATGAACATGAGCACCTCCTTCATCATAGTCTTTACCCATCCTTTGCTCGATTACCTGCAATCTGTCTTATTATTGATAGAAACCCAAAAGATCTTGATGATCTTGAGTAACATAGGCATCTGACGTTTCAGGAATCCGAAGGAACTAGGGAGGTTAAAGATACTATCCCAGATGATGTCAGTAGTTCCTTCACCAAACCCTTGAAGTTGCAAAAGTCAATATAGGAATTGATGAGCATCCTAAGTTAGCCTCCATTGGAGACTATTGGGATGAACAGACCATGACAAAGATACAAGCTTTGTTGCGGGAATATGACGATATGTTCCCTACAAATTTCTTAGAACTAAAAGGTATTAAGGGAGATTTAGTGGAGATGAGGATTGAGTTAAAGCTTGAATCAAGACCAGTCAAGCATATGCCATATAGGCTAAATCCCTGAGTTAAATAAAAAGTGAAAAAGGAGATTTATAGGATGCTCACAGTTGGGTTGATTTTCCCTCTCGATGAGGCTAAAAGGATCAGTCATTTTTTTATACAAACCAAGAAAGGTAGGGATGCTATATGAGTTTGTGTGGACTACAGAAGCCTAAACGTTTATTTTGTACATGACCCATTTCCTACCCCTTTTAGCGATGAGGTACTGGATCAAGTAGCAAGAAATGAGGCATATTCCTTTACAGATGGGTTCTCTGGATATCATCGGGTTCGAATCGTCAAGGAAGATAAGAAGAAGAACACTTTTACTATCGAATGGGGATCATTTGCTTACAATGTTATGTCTTTCAGGCTTAAGAATGCCCCGACAGTATTTTCTCGGATCGTGATCACAACATTCTGTGATTTCATTCACCAGATCCTTGAGGTATACCTGGACGATTGGACTATAACCAGCTTACTCAAAGAGCACATTGGGATATTATGCTTGATGGTGGACTGTTGTAGACAGTTACAGATTTCCCTTCATCTGTGAAAATATATTTTCTCTACATTTGGAAATATGTTAGAGCATATTGTTTGTTGAGGAGTGTTAGTCGATCTTGCAAAAATTGCATTTATTTTCAATATGCCTCCTACCACTATCGAGGAGTTGCACACGACATTGGGCCATACTGGTTATTATCGTCGATTTATGAGGGGTTACATGATCATAATGAGACCTTTGGAACAACTTCTCAAGAAATCCAAAGGGTTTCGTTGGACTCAGGATTGTAATAACGCATTTTACCTGCTCAAACAGAAATTGAGAACTGCACCCATTCTAATTTATCCTAACTGGAAAGTTGAATTTCATGTCCATATTGATTCCTTTTCAGTTGCACTCAATGCCATTCTTATGCAACGAGGGGAAGGAAACTTGGACCATCCTATATACTTTGTCATTCGCAAATTTCGCAAGATGAACGCAATTACACCACAACTGAAAGGGAAGGTTTGGATATGGTGTATGCTTTACAAAAGTTTAAGCATTATTTACTTGGAATTCATTTTAAGTTTTTTACTAACCATTCTTCTTTAAAGTATTTGGTGAACAAACCCGTGTTAGAAGGTCACATTTGCAGGTGGTTGCTATTGTTTTAGGAGTTCTCTTTTGAGGTCATTATTAAGCTGGGCAAGTTAAATGTCGGGCCAGATCACTTGTCTTGCCTAGAATTTGGAGAAAGTGGTGGACATGTAGATGACCAACTCCCAGATAAGGATATGTTATGTATTGAGGCCATTCCTAATTACTTGTCAGCCATTGCCTTGTTTTTTACTATCGGTACTATGGCAGCATGATATTTCGCAACACAAAAGAGGCACCTAGTGGTTTGGGCAACATATTATCAATTAATTGCGGGCCAACTCTACAAATTGGGATTGGATAATATCTTGTGACAATGTGTTCTTGACCATGAATGACCTGATATTCTATGGGAATGTCATAGTGGAATTGCAGAAGGACATGGTGGTGAAAGATCTTACTGGTAGGACTATGGTGGCCTACAGTATTTAAAGATGCTAAGGAATATGCTCGGGTATGTGATGTATGTAATAGAGTGGGAAAACCATCTCATCATGATGAGTCTCTGCACAATGTTCACGCACTACAAAATTTTGAAAAATGGGCTATTGATTTCATTAGTCCAATAAATTATACAACAAAGCATTCCAAGGCCAGATACATAATTACCGCAACTGACCACCTAACTCGTTGGACTAAGGCAGAGGTTGTTCGAGATTGTTATATGGCCACTGCAGCACAGTTTCTTTTTTAGAATTTTATTACCAAGTTTGGTTGTCCTCGCAGCTTGACCAATGACCAAGGAGCCCACTTTCTCAATGCAACTATAGCGACCCTTACCAAAGAATTTTTTATTTAGCATCATAAGAGAAATCCTTATCATCTGCAAGCTAACGGAACAGTGGAAGCATTTAATAAAATCTTGGAGAAGGGGCTTACTAAGGTTTGTTGTGCAAATTGGGATGATTGGGATGAGCAAGTTATGATTGTGTTATGGACATACCAGACTACCACAAAGTGATTAAACAGGTACACCCCATTCCAACTGGTATATCGCTGAGAAGAAGTGGTGCCCACTACGTTTCTCACCCCAAATATATTCATTACATGAGCTACCAATATGATCGAGGATGAATCCATTGTTGCGCAGATGGAGGAATTGTTGGAACTTGAGAAAGCTAGGTTCCTAGCAGATTTTCATCATACTGTGGAGAAATCTCGGCAAAAGGCCTGGCATGACCAGCATATAAAGTGTAATTCATTTGCATAGGGTGATTTTGTGCTCTTATATGATAGAAAGTATCAAAAACATCTGGGCAAGCTCCAAATGCACTGGCTTGGTCCTTTTATAGTTGCAGAAATTCATGAATTTAGAGCTTTCAAATTAGCGCAACTCGATGGAGTACTTCAATCCAATTGGGTGAATGATGCACACCTGAAGCCCTACCTATATGTTGCATAGTTACAATTTCATTACACTCCTGGTTTCAGGAGTGAGTTAGTAAGTAGGATTTCCATTTATGTATATGTTTTACTTTCTGTCAATACATGGTGACGTGTTATGTGTTTACGTGTCATCAAGATTTGTTGTCCTATCCAAGTCATCCAGCTCGGATATTCACTTTGTGGTCAGGGAAGTTGCAATCACATCCTCTCATACTTAATGTTGCTAAAATTTGAATCTTGTGCTCTTGTGTAATCACGTGGGTCGCTAAAAGCCATTAGTACCTTTTTATCCGTCAGTATGCCTTTGTTGTCACTGTCACTTACAGTTTAACAATTGTCCCCCTTTTTTCGGTTAACCACTCACATGTTCATTACCAACTTTCTGGTTATCCATTTAGTTACCCAAATCACGTCATGGATTCTACCATGTTCGATGGATTGAGTCGGAGTTAATACCCAATATTTTCACCCTGTAGTATTCAATCCATGGTCATCTCGGCATCTTCTACATATCGCTTATAAACACATCTTTGGTCGATGGGCTCACCTATTGTTTTAGTCTTGTGTGTGTTGTAGACTCGGTCCTGGAGCCTCTTGAGTACTTTGTAAGCTTACACCCAAGCCTTCGGCCCCCTGTGTTATTTTCTTACCATTGTCGACCTGTTACAGCCGCCAAAACATATACTCTGCAACAGAAGGTAGTCGCATTCAAGTTAAAGGAAAAGGAGGAACCCAAAAAGCTCCTCTAGAAGCTTACATATGTAGTTAAATAAGGTATCAATGTTAAATCCTCCATGCATGCCTGGATCGAGGAATGTCATTGACTCTTTGATATGGTCACAGTCTGGTTTGGGTTGTTGGACGAGCGAAGTAAGCTTGTCAAAGTGTTGCGCACTAGGCTTAAAAGGATGCATGCAGAATCCTGGACCATTGTTGATCAGATAGAGCAGTCGACTAAGTTTGCATAGATCCAAGCTGAGGATGATAGGTTCAATTCCATGGATGAAGTGAACAGAGCTACCAAGACAACACTCTTGCAGTTCCGGCCTATAGTACAAGTGCAATACATTCTGCTGCAACAATTGGATGCCCTTGCTGATACAGAGTGGAATGTTATGTTGGCTACCAAGCCTAAGGTACCCTATGCTAACGTCGTGCAAGAATTTGTTGTTGGCGCATCAATTTTGGCGAGGAAATGGAAGGATAGAGTCAAGCAATATGACATTTTTCGAGAGAAAGCACTACAGATTGTCCCAGAGTTGGGCCCTCCATTTGAGGGAGAGCAGAGCAAAGAGGCGAAAGGTTGACTCGGGACGAGTCAAGGAGTGTGGTCGGGGAATGTTGGGCCCTTCGTTTTGAAGAACGAATTTTTCGGACACATAAAGGTTTTGTGGAACTCCAAAGCACACAAGAATTAGAGAAAAGGGGAGGATGAAGTGAACAGAGTCGTCGATACAACACTCTAGCAGTTCCAACCTAGAAGTTTCGAGTGCAAGAAAAGACAAAGTGGAATCAAGAAACCAGAGGAGCAGAATCAATAAACAACCAAGAAAATAATATAAATTGAGAAAAATGCAACGAGAAAGGTTTGGGATTTTAGAATGGACATGTGTTTTGTTGTATTGTTTTGTTGATATTCCTTTGTTGTATGAGATTACTTCGCTAGGATCTATCTGCCAAGCTAACAACTAATTCTAATTCTATTATGTAAGTTGTGATATGAAAGACCTTCCATGTGATTACCAATCTAAGATATAATAATATAGAAAGGAGTATTCGAGCATACAAATTATGTTTTCTTCTGGATGAATGCTTGGTTTGTTTTTCATGTAATCAGTCATGAGTTGTGTATTTACTAGTTGCATTAATGTTTTAGCAATTTTTGTAATGTATGTGTTTATTTTAGCATAGTGCAACATAGACTGTTCATTTTTTTTTATTGACCGAAGGCTTCAGATGTTATGATCTATTTACACATAAGTAAGGAATTGTGTTATGATAGGCTAGATCTGATGATGTGTCCTTTGTATTTTTCTTTATCACACAACATCTTGGTTGCACTTTTGGTGAGACCTTCCCTTGTAGAAGGTTGAATATGTCAGTGCAAATAGACTACAGTGGTACCTTTGTTGGTAACCTCTGAGAACCCCAGTGTCCAATCCCGTGCCAACAGGTACCATTGGCTCGATGGTCTTGCCTAAAGATTTGAACATTTGGGAGAGGTTTGCAATTCCTTAATCAATCCACTACAATCATAACTAAATACACACACAAAACCATGACAATGTTTCATCCTTGATCATCTTGATAGATCTAATTCACCTGGATATCAACATGCAAAAGAGTTTCACCTAAAACAGAGTTCTTACTGATAGAGTAATTGTAGAATCCTGGTTATTATTGGCATTTTCCACTGGTTGCTTGTGTGTAGGTTACACCAAAGAACAAGACATCTCACTAATATTGAATAGTGTTGCAACATAGTTGCACTCAAAACTAGTTGTTCATGTGTAGGTGAACCAAGAACCAGAGCCTTGGAGCCATTCTAAAGGCAGGGATATATGCATAATATTAAGAACAAAGACCAATATTTTTTATTCCACAAAGTATCCTCTTTGGTGAAGCAAGTAGGCTATAAGTCCCTCATTTACGGATCATCAAAACTTGCAATTATTTTCTCCTCCCATCAAATAACTAGAGGTGGAGATGTTGAACTTTCCTATAGAGACCTTTTCAATCATATTCTTGGATATACGGATAAGTTCTTACAAATTGATCACATAATAGAATGCAAAAACAATACACGATTATTGTTTGTTGACTATTCTCCCCCCCTTAAATAGGGAAGAATACAACATTAAGTTATGGCCCAAGAGAATATTTGATTCAACCTCATATTCTCTCTAGTCCCAACTAGATTTCCTACCACTCGTGAGAGGTGAGGAGGGATTTGTGGTATTCTTCAAATCTCCAATGAAAGTAAGAGATATAGATGTCTTAGATGGATTGGCATACAACACTAAAACAATGAAAGGAACAATAGTATTTCCTACATCATTCTCCTCTTCCTCCTATGTTTACTCTACTTTCTCTTTTAATTCCTCTACTTCCTCTTCTTCCTCTCCCTCCTTTCTTTCTGCAACTTCTGATGGGACATTTACCTCTATATTCACATGGAATGAATCTGAATCACATTCAAGAAGAACTATTCTAGAGTTGGGGTAGGAGATTGATGGATCAACACTGCCTTCAAGGTATTCTGATACATATCTAGGATCTCCTGACATTCTCTCTTGATCTTTGTTTTCTTTCACAAATTCATCTATATTTCCAAGAATTTCAAATTTATTATTGTCATAGTTGGACGATCCTTCTTGGGATGTCTTTGATTTTTTTGGCCCCTTATGTTGGAAAATTCTACACATATTGGGAACCATCCTAAACTCTAATTATTTTCTTGATTGTTGCTTAGGGGGTACCTATTCCTCTTGTATTTTTGGGGAATTTTTAGCAAAATGCCCACAAACATGACAAGCATTGCACTTGAATGGAATCTATTCATAATCTAGGATTTGTTGGTGGCTCCACCCATCTAGATTGATTTGCATTTCTTCTAGGATTCCTCCAGATCCATCTCCACACATTCTTGCACAAGAGAACAAGTTTCCTTTTGGTTCTTCACGATCAATGAATCGGCCCAACTTGTTCTCAATATCTCTGGGAGAGATTCCATCCTAGAATAGCAAAGTAAGATGAGCAACCTAACCCACACAAGGGTTGTTGTAATTTCATATTCTAGACTAAAATCAAGGGACCATGAAAATATATGCATTCCCTTGGATCCCATGAAGTAGGGCCCAAAGTGAAAAATCAAATCACACTCTTCCTTATTGAGAAAAAGAAAAACAAAATAACCACGGTTAGATGCAAACAATAATACATGTTCTTGGATCTTGGGAATCCATTGCTTTGCAACCCTTGTTTATGCAAACTCTTGGACAAGGCCAGAGGCCTGTAAACTTTCCAATCAATGCATGCTCAAACAAAATAAGATTTGTTCTTCCTGGTTTTAAAGATGAGAGATCCAACTATGGAATGGCTTCCAACCCTTTTGCAAATCTCCTTTTCTAGAGGTTGGTTTCTTTTATTCGGATTTAGGGTGAGCAATTGAGCTCTCCCATTAATCTTGGAACTAATAATTTTTGTTGGCCTTGAAGATCCCTTTATGCTTGGATCTAGTTTTCTAGCATGATGGACAACCACGATAGGGAGGAATACATAGGCCTTCCAATAAATAACCAATGTGGATCTCTCCCACTCAAGCCTATGTATATATCGATAGAACAAAAATGGCATGCAATTCTACAAACTAGTGGTGATGGCTATGATAAACCACAACGACGGGAGAGAAACAAATTGCTCCTCATTCTCACCTCTTCACCCAACATTGTAAAGCTAAAATCCTTGTTTTTTATTGGAATTGTTATGGATAGAGGCATTGATGAGTTTCAAATATTCAGTGATTCCAAGGTCATGATCAAATAGTTGAATAAGACTTCCAAAACTATAGCATTGGTTTATCTCATCTTGTTACCTAGATCCAAGCATTTAGGTAGGTTTCACTTTTTCAGATGCAATCATATTTCATGAGCTTAATGTTTTGGTGGATAAGTTGTCCAAAAAGGCAATTGATGGTCAAGAAGATATTCTTAACCTAACTAAGATTAAATATGAGATCACCTCTACTCTACCTCAAATATTGTTGTTTCTCTAAACCCTTTTTAGAAGATATGATAAGGTGACATTAACATATCTATATCATGTGGAGGGTTATCTTGTTATTTTGGTATTGGACCAAGTAGCGAGAAATGAGGCATATTCCTTTACAGATGGGTTCTCCGGATATCATTGGGTTCGAATCGTCGAGGAAGATAAGAAGAATAATACTTTTACTATTGAATGGGGATCATTTGCCTACAATGTTATGTCTTTCGGGCTTAAGAATGCCCCAACAGTATTTTCTCGGATCGTGTTCACAACATTCCATGATTTCATTCACCAGTTCCTTGAGGTATACCTGGACAATTGGACTATAACTAGCTTACTCAAAGCGCACATTGGGATATTAGGCTTGATGGTGTACCATTGTAAACAGTTACAGATTTCCCTTCATCTGCGAAAATGTATTTTCTCTACATTTGGAAATATTTTAGAGCATATTGTTTGTTGAGAAGGAGTGCTAGTCAATCCTGCAAAAATTGCAGTTATTTTCAATATGCCTCCTCCTACCACTATCGAGCAGTTGCACACAACATTGGGCCATACTGGTTATTATCGTTGATTTATCAGGGGCTACATGATCATAACGACACCTTTGGAACAATTTCTAAGGAAATCCAAAGGTTTTCATTGGACTCAGGATTGTGATCAAGCATTCGACCTCCTCAAACAAAAATTGAGAACTGCACCCATTCTAATTTATCCTAACTGGAAAGTTGAATTTCATGTCCATATTGATTCCTTTGCAGTTGCGCTCGGTGCCATTCTTGCGCAACGAGGGGAAAGAAACTCAGACCATCCTATATACTTTGTCATTCGCAAACTTTCGCAAGATGAACGCAATTACACCACAACTGAAAGGGAAGGTTTGGATATGGTGTATGCTTTACAAAAGTTTAATCATTATTTACTTGGAAGTCATTTTAAGTTTTTTACTAACCATTATGCTTTAAAGTATTTGGTGAACAAACCCGTGTTAGAAGGTCACATTTGCAGGTGGTTTCTATTGTTTCGGGATTTCTCTTTTGAGGTCATTATTAAGTTGGGCAAGTTAAATGTCAGGCTAGATCACTTGTCTTCCCTTGAATTTGGAGAAAGTGGTGGACATGTAGATGACCAACTCCCAGATACGGATATGTTATGTATTGAGGCCATTCCTGATTACTTGTCGGACATTGCCCTATTTTTTACTATCGGTACTATGGCAGAAGGATATTTCGCAACACAAAAGAGGCACCTAGTGGTTTGGGCAACATATTATCAATTGATTGCGGGCCAACTCTACAAATTGGGATTGGATAATATCCTATGGCAATGTGTGCTTGACCATGAATGACCTGATATTCTATGGGAATGTCATAGTGGAATTGCAAGAGGACACGATGGTGAAAAGGAAACTGTCAGAAAGATCTTACATGTAGGACTATGGTGGCCTACAGTTTTTAAAGATGCTAAGGAATATTCTCGGGTCTGTGATGTATGTAAGAGAGCGGGAAAACCATCTCGTCATGATGAGTCTTTGCACCATGTTCACGCACTACAAGATTTTGAAAAATGGGCTATTGATTTCATTGGTCCAATAAATTATACAACGAAGCATTCCAAGGCCAGATACATAATTACCGCAACTGACGACCTAACTCGCTAGACTGAGGCAGAGGTTGTTCGAGATTGTTCTATGGCCACCGCAACACGATTTCTATTTTAGAATTTAATTACCAGGTTTGGTTGTCCTCGCAGCTTGACCAATGACCAAGGAGCCCACTTTCTCAATGAAACTATAGCGACCCTTACCAAAGAATTTTTTATTTAGCATCATAAGAGAAATCCTTGTTGTCTGCAATCTAACGGAACAGTGGAAGCATTTAATAAAATCTTGGAGAGGGGGCTTACTAAGGTTTTTTGTGAAAATTGGGGTGATTGGGATGAGCAAGTTCTGATTGTGTTATGGACATACTGGACTACCATGAAGTGATTAAACAGGTACACCCCATTCCAACTGGTATATGGCTGAGAAGCAGTGGTGCCCATTGTGTTTCTCACCCAAATATATTCATTACACGAGCTACCAAGATGATCGAGGATGAATCCATTGTTGCGTAGATGGAGCAATTGTCGGAACTTGAGGAAGCTAGGTTCCTAGTAGATTTTCATCATATTGTGGAGAAAGCTCGGCAAAAGGCCTGGCATGACCAACATATAAAGTGTAATTCATTTGCATAGGGTGATTTTGTGCTCTTATATGATAGAAAGTATCAGAAACATCTGGGCAAGCTCCAAATGCATTGGCTTGGTCCTTTTATAGTTGCAAAAATTCATGAATCTGGAGCTTTCAAATTAGCGCAACTCGATGGAGTACTTCAATCTGATTGGGTGAATGACGCGCGCTTGAAACCCTACCTATATGTTTCATAGTTACAGTTTCATTACACTATTGGTTTCAAGAGTGGGTTAGTAAGTAGGATTTCCATTTATGTATATGTTTTACTTTCTGTCAATACATGGTGACGTGTTCTGTGTTTACGTGTCATCGAGTTGTGTTGTCCTATCCAAGTCATCCATCTCGGATATTCACTTAGTGGTCAGGGAAGTTGCAATCACATCCTCTCATACTTAATGTTGCTAAAATTTGAATATTGTGCTCTTGTGTAATCACGTGGGTCGCTAAAATCCATTAGTACCTTTTTATCTGTCAATATGCCTTTGTTGTCACCATCACTTACAGTTTAACAATTGTCCCCCTTTTTTCGGTTAACCGCTCGCCTGTTCATTACCAACTTTCTGGTTATCCATTTAGTTACCCAAATCACGTCATGGATTCTACCATTTTCGATGGATTAAGTCGGAGTTAATACCCAATCTTGTCACCCTGTAGTATTCAATGCATGGTCGTCTCGACATCTTCTACATATCGCTTATAAACACATATTTGGTTGATGGGCTCACCTATTGTTTTACTCTTGTTTGTGTTGTAGACTCGGTCCTGGAGCCTCTAGAGTATTTTGTAAGCCTACGTCCAAGCCTTTGCCCCCCTGTGTTATTTTCTTACCACTGTCGACCTGTTCCAGTGGCCAAAACATATACTCTGCAACAGAAGGTAGTCAGGGTCAAGTTAAAGGAAAAGAAGGAACCCAAAAAGCTCCTCTAGAATCTTACATATGCAGTTGAAGAAGGTATCAATGTTAAATCCTCCCTGGATGCCTGGGCCGAGGAATGTCATCGACTCTTTGATATGGTCACAGACTGTGTTGGGTTATTGGACCAACGAAGTAAGCTTGTCAAGTGTTGCACACTAGGCTTAAAAAGATGCATGCAGAAGCCTGGACCATTGTCGATCTGATAGAGTAGTCGACTAAGTTTGCAGAGATCCAAGCTGAGGATGATAGGTTGGATGCCATGGATGAAGTGAACAGAGCCGCCAAGACAACACTCCTTCAGTTCTGGCCTATGGTACAAGAGAAATACATTATGCTGTAACAATTGGATTCCCTTGCTGATACAGAGTGGAATGCTATGTTGGCTACCAAGCCTGAGGTACCCGATGCTAACGTCGCGCAGAAATTTGTTGCGGGTGCATCAGTTTTGGCAAGGAAATGGAAGGATAGAGTCAAGAAATATGACATTTTTCGAGAGAAAGAACTACAGATTGTCCCAGAGTTGGGCCCTCCATTTGAGGGAGAGCAGCACAAAGAGGCGAAAGTTTGACTAGAGACGAGTCAAGGAGTGTGGTCGGCGAATGTTGGGCCCTCCGTTTTGAAGAACCAATTTTTCGGACACATAAAGGTTTTGTGAAACCCTAGAGCACATAAGCAATAGACAAAGGGGGTGGATGAAGTGAACAGAGTCGCCGAGACAACACTCTAGTAGTTCTAGCCTACAAGCCTCGAGCATAAGAAAAGACAAAGCGGAATCAAGAAACAACCAAGAAAATGATATAAATTTAGAAAAATGCAACGAGAAAGGGTTGGGATTTTAGAATGGACATGTGTTTTGTTGATATTTCGTTGTTGTATGAGATTACTTCGCTAGGATCTATCTGTCAAGATAACAACTAATTATAGTTCTATTGTGTAAGTTGTGATATGAAAGACCTTCCATGTGATTACCAATCTAAGATATAATAATATAGAAAGGAGTATTCGAGCATACAAATTATGTTGTCTTTTGGATGAATGCTTGGTTTGTTTTTCGTGTAATCTGTCATGAGCTGTGTATTTGCTAATTGCATTAATGTTTTAGCAATTTTTGTAATGTATGTGTTTATTTTAGCATAGTGCAACATAGACTGTTCATTGTTTTTATCGACCGAAGAATTCAGATGCTATGATCTATTTACACATAAGTAAGGAATTGTGTTATGATAGGCTAGATCTGATGATGTGTCCTCTGTATTTTTCTTTATCACACAACATCGTGGTTGTGCTTCGGGTGAGACTTTCCCTTGTAGAAGGTTGAATATGTCAGCGCAACTAGACTATGGTGGTACTTTTGTTGGTAACCTCCGAGAACCCCAGTCTCCAATCCCGCGCCAACAGGTACCATTAGCTCGATGGTCTTGCCTAAAGCTTTGAACATTTGGGAGAGGTTTGCAATTCCTTAATCAAGACACTACAAACATAACTAAATACACACACAAAACCATGACAATGTTTCATCCTTGATCATCTTGATAGATCCAATTCACCTAGATAACAACATGCAAAAGAGTTGCACCTAAAACAGAGTTCTTACTGATAGAGTAATTGCAGAATCCTGGTTATTATTGGCATTGTCAACTGGTTTCTTGTGTGTAGGTTACACCAAAGAACAAGCCATCTCACTAATCTTGAATAGTGTTGCAACATAGTTGCACTCAAAACTAGTTGTTTGTGTGTAGGTGAACCAAGAACCAGAGCCTTGGAGCCATTCTAAAGGCAGGGATATATGCATAAGATTAAGAACAAAGACCAATATTTTTTATTCCACAAAGTATCATTGTTGGTGAAGCAAGTAGGCTATAAGTCCCTCATTTACGGATCATCAAAACTTGCAATTATTTTCTCCTCCCATCAAATAACTAGAGGTGGAGATGTTGAACTTTCCTATAGAGACTTGTTCAATCATATTCTTCTATACAAGGATAAGTTCTTACAAATTGATCACATAATAGAATGCAAAAACAGTGCACGATTATTGTTTGTTGACTATTCTTCAAAGCTCCAATGAAAGTAAGAGATCTAGATGTCTTAGATGGATTGGCATACAACACTAAAACAATGGGAGGAACAATATTCTTTCCTACATCATTCTCCTCTTCCTCCTATGTTTACTTGATCTTGTAATTCCTCTACTTCCTCTTCTTCCTCTTCTTCCTCTCCGTCCTTTCTTTCCGCAAGTTTTGATGGGACATTTACCTCTATATTTACATGGAATGAATCTGCATCACCTTCAAGAAGAACTATTCTAGAGTTGGGCTAGGAGATTGATGGATCAACACCGCCTTCAAGGTATTCTAAATTATATCTAGGATCTCCTGACATTCTCACTTGATCTTTGTTTTCTTTCACAAATTCATCTACATTTCCAAGAATTTTAAATTTATTATTGTCATAGTTGGACGATCCCTCTTGGGATGTCTTTGATTTTTTTGGCCCCTTATGTTGGAAATTTCTACACCTATTAGGAACCATCCTGAACTCTAATTCTTTTCTTGATTGTTGCTTAGGGGGTACCTGTTCCTCTTGGATTTTTTGGGAATTTTTAGCAAAATGCCCATAAACATGACAAGCATTGCACTTGAATGGAATCTGCTCATAATCTAGCATTTGTTGGTGGCTCCACCCATCCAGATTGATTTGCATTGCTTCTAGGAGTCCTTCAGATCCACCTCCACACATTCTTGCACAAGAGAACAAGTTTCCTTTTGGTTCTGCTCGATCAATGAAATGGCCCAACTTGTTCTCGATATATCTAGGAGAGATTTCATCCTAGAATAGCAAAGGAAGATGAGCAACCTAACCCACACAAGGGTTGTTGTAATTTCCTCTTCTGGACTGAAATCAAAGGACCATGAAAACAGATGAATTCCCTTGGATCCCATGAAGTAGGGCCCAAAGTGAAAAAGCAAATCACATTCTTCCTTATTGAGAAAAAGAAAAACAAAAACAAAATAACCACGACCAGATGCAAACAATAATACATGTTCTTGGATCTTGGGAATCCATTGCTTTGCAACCCTTGTTTATGCA
Organism: Picea engelmannii; assembly: GCA_009831015.1. Classification (NCBI taxonomy): domain Eukaryota; kingdom Viridiplantae; phylum Streptophyta; class Pinopsida; order Pinales; family Pinaceae; genus Picea; species Picea engelmannii. Next base: position 154,682 of record ML790762.1, on the reverse strand, counting down.
AACTCTTGGACAAGGCCAGAGCCCTGTAAACTTTCCAATCAATGCATGCTCAAACAAAATAAGATTTGTTCTTCCTGGTTTTAAGGATGAGAGATCCAACTATGGAATGGCTTCCAACCCTTTTGCAAATCTCCTTTGCTAGAGGTTGGTTTCTTTTATTCAGATTTAGGGTGAGCAATTGGGCTCTCCCATTAATCTTGGAACTAATAATTTTTGTTGGCCTTGAAGATCCCTTTATGCTTGGATCTAGTTTTCCAACATGATGGACAACCACGACAGGGAGGAATACATAGGCCTTCCAATAAGCCTATGTATAGATCGATAGAACAAAAATGGCATGCAATTCTACGAACTAGTGGCGATGGCTACGATAAACCACAACGATAGGAGAGAAGCGAATTGCTCCTCATTCTCACCTCTTCACCCAACATTGTAAAGCTAAAATCCTTGTTTTTTATTGGAATTGTTATGGATAGAGGCATTGATGAGTTTCAAATATTCAGTGATTGCAAGGTCATGATCAAATTGTTGAATAAGACTTCCAAAACTATAGTGTTTGTTTATCTCATCTTGTTACCTAGATTCAAGCATTTAGGTAGGTTTCACTTTTTTAGATGCAATCATATTTCATGAGCTTAATGTTTTGGTGGACAAGTTGTCCAAAAAGGCAATTGATGGTCAAGAAGATATTCTTAACCTAACTAAGATTAAAGATGAGATCACCTCTACTCTACCTCAGAGATTGTTGTTTCTCTAAACCCTTTTTAGAAGATATGATAAGGTGACATTAACATATTTATATCATGTGGAGGGTTATCTTCCCTCAGTTTTTGGCTTTTAACCTATTAGAAAACATAGAATTTTGAACTTTTATTCTTTTGTTTTTGCCTCTTAGGAATAAAATTTCACCCCAAAAAAAAACTTAGGAAATTGCCTTTTAATTAAATAAACCCTTAGTCGTTATATATTAATAAGGCGCTTTCAATGTTGCTCGTCGATGAGTTGCACTAAATTGATCAAACGGTTCTTGTGATCTCTGAAGTGTAAAAGTCCCCCGAATTTTAAAAGAAAACCTTTAACGATCACTTCGGAGCTTCACGCTTCGGGAGTTTCAAGAAATCTAAACAACAAAAAGCCTAAATCTACGAAGTCTTGAAGACAGTTCCTCATTACAATTTCTAATAGGAATTGCGGATGAGTCGTTGGACACGTGTTTTTTAAATCTTTTCTTGGGTTGACACGTGACACTTATTTTTAACATTTGTATCAGATTATTCGCACGATTTCAAGTGACATGTGTCACCCTTCCTTTCTTGACACATCATTGATAATGACGTCATCTCTGCCACGTCACTCCGGGAGATTTCCCTTCGGGAGTTTAAACAAAGATTGGGTTCACAACCGCCGAAATGTCAAAGTGTCGAAGTATTGGATATCACAAAAGAGTAAAAGTGTTTCAAAGATTTAATAAACCAATTAATAACTTTAATTAATCATGATTAAATATTAATTAATCACTCCGCAATTTCGGTCTTCAGGAAATTTCTCATGCGTTATATCCAAAACTCCCGAACGTCGAACCGTTGAAGTACGTACCGCACTTTTAAACAAATGAACTCCCGGAGCTCCAGAGTTCCGAAGCCCGAAATATATACAACGGTTTGAATGTTTACTCCGAGAATTTGACCTTCGGAGGATTTCTGTCATCCTTCATCCAAAACCCCGAATACCGAACCTCCAAAGTATTAATGGAATTTATGAGTGGCTAAAGTTATGAATAAATATTGTGAATTGCTAGGTAATAGATTACATTAGATTTTTAATAACTTCTCTGTCAGTGAATCAATACGAAGATCGATAGACTTTATGAATAGAACATTTCGAATCCCAAGTCATTTTACCATTTGTAATTAAGAATTTTTCATTCAATAAAGAGCTTACAGACTTCTCTTGTTACAAGAAGGTTAATTTCATTTCCCTGAGGATTATCGCGCCACACAAAGCTGCGAAGAAGCATGATGCATCAGCTGATGATTCCAATCCAAACACAGACATTCTATCAGGCACCATCAAGTCTTGGAAGCAGGTCTTCGATATCTTAGAACATGAGATTCTTATCTGTTCGGATGATTCTGCCAAGGAAGATGACTTGTCCTTCTCAGCCAAGCTCAAATTGGTAGCACAGTCAAAACTGCACAAGATTGTTGAATGACCTAAGATTATACCCTATAATGATATGATAAGTTGGGCTATTGAGCACGTCAACATTCAAACCAGAAGCATTATCAGTTATCAGAAGACCTTCGTCGACTCTTTTCGACCGGAGAACCTACGAGTAATGTATAGGTTTTCTTCTACACCCAAATATACTTACAATGCAACATTTCTCCTGGATTTTGAGAGAAAAAAATGCACTCAATACGACAGAAATGGTCATGATATAATCAAGACCTAGTGGGGAAATTCGGATAAGTTTAAAACCGACGCTCATGGTATGTATTCCACAGCGTCCTTAGATGCTCATATATTATATATAGCCATGATGTTTTGTCGTTTATTTGGAAAAAAGAACCCTGCACATTTCTCAGTTGAATGGGTGGCTATAATGAATGAAGTAGTCGAAGGCTATACTTTCAACTGGGCTAAAATGTTGTCGGACAACCTGGCTAAAGAGATTGTTGAGTACCAATCATTGAAATCAAAAGGACAACCTGCTCCTTTTTACATGTCTGCATATATCATGGATGCCATTTGTTTCATGACCCCATTCCCCCTGATGAACTGGAGTTAGACCTCGACTAGTTCTGAGCCTATACATTTCTACCACTCCAAACTCTGGGAAGAAAATGCTAAAGATTTATTTTACGAAATCTGTCACAACGTAGTGGTACCTATTCATATAGCTATCTATGGCCACCCGTTGCCCAGGATTTCAGAGAAGATTATGGGAAACTCGCGCACATTTGTAGATTGGTACATTGAGGAGAACTTCTCTTACATTAGAGTGTTTGGTTGCTTTGTTCCTCCTCATGCCCTTCCACAATTTTTACCTCACAGGTTGGTGTGCCGAGAAGTGGCATACCAGACAGTAGCAAGCGGAATCACTAAGGAATTGAAAGCGGGTCAGAAAAAGGTATGGCCAACTTTTCCCATTCAGGTTGGTATGTTTACATTGTTAGATTTTAGTCATACCAAAGTCGAGGCTGGAGCCTTGGAAGATGTCAAATTAGTTGACATCTAATTCAAAAGACATGATCCACATAAGGTGGTAGAAAATCATTTGGCTCAAGTCAACATGAAAAGATACATCCACGAAGAGTCTCCTTATGATGAAATTTTCAGGGGAGTTAGATCCTATGAAGAAGTTCAAAAGAGATTTCAGACTCCGCCTCCTGACTAACAGGTTGGTTTCATCAGATTTCAAAAGCATAGACGGAACAACTTGCCTAAGATTTTGCAAGGAGAGTCAAGACCCATTCCATCTTCACAGGAAGCTAAATCCACAGAATCTCAGCCAAGTTGTTCCACTGAGAACAAAGTTGAAGAAGTATTGAAAAGTTCAAACGGATTATTTAAAGAGATAAAAACATCGCTACTAGGTCTACATGATCAACAGATATTAGCCCACTTTGAATCTTTCATGAAGGAGGGACAAGGTTTTTTCCCTTCAACACCAGTTACTTTTGTTGCCATCTTAAGCACAACATGTCCAAAAAGCTCCACAACAATTATCCTTCTTATTCCCTCTTTAACCCCTTTAGCAACCAGTTTTGGAACTCCTAGTTCTGAGGTCGTTCACATAGATGAACTTACTCCTATCTTGCCTGAAGAAATGTATCCCTCGAGTTTCTTTTTCAACAAGAAAAGGAAAGCTATTGTAAAGAAAGAATCTCAGCAAAAAGATGGAGTAGTTACTAAAAGACAGAAAATAGTATATGATGGAAAAGGCCAAAATGATCATGAGTTTGCCAAAGAGGTTGCAGATTCACTAGGGGCATTCGCCACTGCCAACCAATGGTCAGTGGATAATCTAACTAAGCAACTGCAACAAAAATCTCTCTTGGTGGAACAATTGCAGAATGAAATGCAAAATACATAACAGATTGTCATGAGCAGAATGAATCGAGACATAGAGCAAATCAGGTTAAATTATCAACAACAGATGAAACAGTTACAGGAGAAACTCGAGTTGATTTACCAGAGTTCACAAACTAGCAAAGCCATGATTACTCAGCGGGACAATTTTATAGAGCAGATGCAGGCCAAATTAGTCCTAATGGAGAACACAACAATAGACAACATTGCTTTCAAAGCACAAGCATCTGAAATCAATGAGAAGTTGGAAGTTGTTCAACAAGATCTATATCAAAAGGTATATATTATTCAGAAATATTATCAAGCAATAAATAATTCTCTGAAAAGTATTTATGTGAAAGAAAAGGATGCCAGTGTGGCTAGATCCAAGTTTCAAGAATTCATTATATGGAGGCAGAAAGCCAATATCTCTGGTCTCGCCCCTTTCTTACAATATGAACAAGTGAAGGGTGAAATGGCCTTGAAAGTTTGGGAAACGAATCTAGAAGAAAGTAAGAAGCTTGCCAGAGAGGCAAAGGAGACTTGTTTGAACACCTTGTCTTCTATAGAAACAAAATTGGTTGAGTTTGAAGAAAATGATATCTCAGAGGCATTGGGATAGATTGAAATAGAAATGAATAAGGAGAACTCCAGGAAAAATAAGGAAAATATTCAATCTGTCAGTCAACAGATGAATCGGATTGATTTTCTTAAGATTAATGAGTTGTTGGTGAAGCCTAATTTACAGTATCAAAGTACAGCTCGGGCAGTAAAGAAGATACAAGAAAAGCTACCACTAGTACACAAGAAAGTGTTTGCCTTCGAATTGAACGAGAACATTAAACCTTTGAGATTTGTGGTAGCCTTGATGGACATGTGTACCCAGTTCAATGAACAGAGGAAAGCAAGTGCGTCTGGGAGCAAATGAAGGAGCATATGAAGTGTCAGCACATCAAATCATAATTCGACAATATATGGGTTATGTTTTTCCATTCGGATTGTATTCTATATTTAGAGCAGATATTGTGGAAAGTCCAACTACTTTTAGTAGAGACAATTTTTGTATAAATAGATAGATCTTAGATCTATTCAAGGCGGCTTCCAGCGTAATGTAAAAGAGAGAACTTTTTTAATATTAATACAAGTGCAGACAAAGATTCTAAGTTTTGTTTCATTTGAGTTATGTATTTTCTCTGTGTTTCCATCTCTTATGAGTTTCCTTCTGTAGTTCTTGAAGAGTGAATGATTACAATTTAGTAATACGTCTATTGTGATCATAATACATTAGAAGTCCATTCAGTTGCAGTTTTTCCTCTATTATTACTACGAGTAAAAACAAGACCTGTGACCTGTGTGAATTGTTGCATTCTTAATCTCCTTTCAAGGGTACATCTTCTATTTTTCTTCTACTGCAAATAAGGTGAGACTTATCTGTGATTCATACCTTGCTTTGTTTTAACAGTTTTGTCAATCATTTCTACTTCATCTGAAATTAAAATTACGACTCAGATAACGAGATACAACGTATGTACTGTTTTATCATAAAATTTCACTTAAAGTTATTTCTCATAAAACTGAAGGTAGAAGAAAGCACTTATAAAACATTTCATTTAAATCTTTGATGCCTGACATTATTCTTAGAGCCTAGAATCAATCTCAGGAACAACATAACCTTTGAATATGCAATATGATGTATAAGATGTTTCAGCGATGCTTTTATAAATCACGAGCTTATGAATTGATCCAAATTTGGATCTTTTGGTTAAGCAGTACATGCAGTGTCTAAGAGAGTTTGTGTCCTTGAACACTTGTAATATGTTATATCATCATTTTTTCTTGGAATATATATATATATATATATATATATATATATATATATATATATATGTATGGAGAGAGAGAGAGAGAGAGAGAGAGAGAGAGAGAGAGAGAGAGTTGTTTACCCCCAAAAAAGGAGTGATGCTAACATTTTTACAGATTTTATTTTAGAAAGTTTTACCTAGTCATTAAATTCATCAGTAAGTTCACCATCAAATTCATCATTAAATTTTCGATTGTTTGAGATTTTGTGAATTTTGAATTTTTTTGAAGAAGTTGATTGTGCCAACCAAGTATACAATCATGAACATTTATCCAATTTCTTGCTATATGTCAAAAGAATAGAGGATCACTAAAACTTCCTTCTTCATTCATACCATTAGAAATTGATTCAATGCAATGGTGATTGATTTTCATTTCCATATTTGTTATTTACTTTGGTATATATCATATCACAAGAATGAAATGTAGCTCCTATTGATGCTTTTGATGTTAAAATTTTATGTACTTATTGGAGAGTTTGTTTTTAATTAGGAATGTGGCCCTAAAAGTTTTGTTGTAAAGGATCACATAATAGGATCCCTCAACATCAACCACCCCTCAAAGAACATCATCCACCATTGCATCGACCCTTTCAAGGTGATCGATGACTCTGATAGCAAGCTAGAACCTCAAATCCCACTGACTCTTGGTCATCAGGGCCAACAAGCCTTGACATCATCTCTCTCTCTCTCTCTCTCTCTCTCTCTCTCTCTCGACAACGCGATCTATTGTCTAGAGCCCTTCTATTGTATCATTGCACTTATACAACTATTGTATATTCTCTCTCTCTCTCTCTCTCTCGACGAGATCTATTGTATGGAGCCCTTCTACTGTATCATTACACTTATACAACTATGTATCTTTTGGATAGACTTGGCAATTCACCTAGCTATACTCTTAATTATGTTGTACTCTTTTTTCTTTCTTTTACTTTCATTATTAATATAGGGTTGCTTTGGGACTCCTGCTTTGTGTTCACACTAGATGTGCCGTTTAGTCTCGTTAATCTACTTTTGTGGTCATTTGTTGCACATTAATAAAATTATCTTATATTATCTTATCTTATCTAATTAGTGAGGATCCCTATGAGTTAGGAGTCAGAGTTATAGAAAAAGGCATTCAATGGTTTTATCCATAATAAGACTGAAGAGTCGTTTTGCTGCTAACAAAAATAACAGCATTAGTGTCTTACCATCTAGAGGATATTACCATCACAAATGGATACAAATTTTGTATCCGTCAGTGAGGATCCAAGTCATAACGACAAGAAAAGACATTCAATGGTTTTATCCATATTAAGACTGAATAGTCATTTTGCTTCTCATATAGACATTGGCATCAAATATCTATACAAGTTCTGCTGGGAAATAACAGGTATCAGTTTAAGTTAAAAGGGTTGAAGAACACAAACATAGTTTTACCAATAACTAATCCATAATCTTCTCAAACATATGGTAAAAATATCCATATTAATACCGAGTCATTTTGCTCCTCGAGAAAAATCACAGCATTTGTGTCTTAGCATCTAGAAGACATTAGCATTAAAGATGTATACAAGTTCTGCTGGGAAATAACAGGCATCAGTTTAAGTTAAGAGGGTTGAAGAACATAAACATAAGTTTACCAATAATTAATATCCATAATCTTCTCAAACATATGGTAAAAGTTTACAAGATTGAAAAGGGAAAAAATAATTTCCATAACCCATTCCTACTGTCATCAAACATGTAAGGTCCTCCAGAGCTCAGCTATATAGCACTGATATTACATCTGTTTGTAAGACATGCACTAACAGAGCAGATTACCAGCATAGCTGGATGCAAACCCAACAGTAGGCACAGCCCCTATGTTGTTGGAAGAGTGGACATCACACATTGTGTAACACTCGATAATGTCTTCCCACACTGTCAATGTCACAAATCTATTGTTCCCGACTTGCGTGGGCAAATTGCATCATTTCAAGATGGTTATTTTGGAATCAATGTATGCAATCATTTTATATTGCAACACTTTAACAGAAGGAATGTATCATTTGAATAGAGCCCAAAAATGGTCAAATTTTCCTGATGATATGCATAAATCTCATATACATGATTATCATTTGAACCTAGCTCCAATGGCAATTTTAAAAGAACATGAAAAAGCTAGATTTCTGAAGTCCAAACTACCTTGCAAATTAATAACATATGCAGATGCATGACTGATCAAGAATCTCTGAATTGATGTCTTATTGAGTTCTAGCCAACCCATACCCCAATCAAGAGTTTCAACAAATATGAAGGACGAAAAAGATAACCAGGTTTGTCAAGTAGAAAAGCATCCAGTTTGTGCAAAATGCTTCTCGGTTGCTTACTGTATGGTACTCATTCATTTCCATAGAAGAAATCCTATTGATTCAGATAGCATCAACAACCTATATGGAACCATGTCGAATGCACTCAAGATTTGGAATATTTTAATATTGCTCTGAACTCACCAAGTAATCTTCATTCATAAGTGGACTAAAAGGCTATGGTTCATTGATCACAAAAGGCAATCAACAAGGCTGAAAACAGTTGGTCTGGAATTCAACATAAGCTTAATCAACCCTGTTGAACATTTGTAACTCTAGAAAGAATGAGCATGGTCCTTCACCCACAAATATAATAAGGCCTGCACCCTAAAATAAAGAAGAATTTTAAAAAATCAGAGAAGGGAGCCTTCCCACAATTTTTCTTCCAAAAAGAAAAACACTAGTGAGGGTTCTACTATAATCAAAAAGCTAATGGACTTGCCGCTGATTCTTCCATGAATATGTGAATGACATTCCAAATGGAAATGAAAGATTGCTAACCATACATCAAAATTGTATTGATGATTGCCTGTCTGGAGGAGCAACACACTGCCATAGTGAGGCATACACAGGGATTTCAGCTGCAACGACTCCAAGGGCAGCAAGGCGGCGTCCGTATTCCTGAGATCAATTGAACATGATGAAATGTAATGAAGAAAAACATGAAAGGAGATATGTTTAAACAAAAGGCAAAAATTATTATTGTGGATATTCTGAACCTCTTCATATCAATTCTGGATTTCTGTGAAATGAATTATACAAATAAATATGACTAATTGTAAATCACAATTCAAATAAATCATTAGCTCAACGGTGGAAAAATTTAAATTATAATCAAATAAAGTATTTTTGGAGCTCCCGACTATCAAAGAAACACCATTTGATAAGACAAAATGAAGAAAACTGTAAAGATCAAACAGAATGAAAGAAAATAAAATCAACTTTTTCTCACTATCATGAACACATGCAAAATCAAATATAATCAATGCAAACATGATTACCCAATTTGCAATGATTATTCAAACAGATCTCTAGTCTTAAATAAAGCACACTCAGTTGATAGAGACAACGAAGAAACCTATGTTGGACAATGGGTTTAGCACTTCCCGTGAGTTTCACGACATGGGTTAACCTCCTCTCGTGGATCCTAACTCTGGCAATTGTGGCGGAGATTAACGCCTGTGGGTTTTGGTCTAACAACAATCGTAGTCCAACAAATGGTATCACAGCGACAGGTCTCGAGTTTGAAACTCGTTCGGCACACTCTGGGGGGTGATTGTTGGACATTGGGTTCAACACTTCCCACAAGTTTCGCGACATGTGTTAACGCCCTCTCGTGGATCCTAACTCTGGTGATTGTGGCAAAGATTAACGCCTGTGGGTTTTGGTCTAACAGCAATCGTAGTCCAACAACCTATAGCTTCCAACAACACAGAAGAAAAAACAAGAATTGACCTTCACTCTCTAATTTAGGAAAGGATAACTTTGTGTACATTGACATCAAGAATGAGTGTAAAGTTAAACATGCATAGGGCTTGGTCTTCACCTATATATGTAACTAATACAATGTTAAATTACACAATATACATTTTTGGGTTTTGATGTTAATAATCAAGCTATTCTCCTTACATGATATCTAATTCTTTTATTACATATTCTCACGCCCGCCCCCCTCACTAAAAACTATGCAATCTCCTCAATTGAAGCAGGGTTCTTTCCATTTAAAAGGCATCTTGTTTCATCATGCATGACTCATTTGAAGTTGTTGAGATTTGGGTACCTTGAAAAGTGGTCCCCTTGAGTTATTGAGTGTATAACTCAAAGCGGGGAATATTTGACCCTCACCACTTTACTTTATGTTATAAAGTCAAAGTGACTTTATTTCACTTAAGTCACAAAGTGAATTTAATAACATAAAGTGACTTAGGAGACTTAAGTCATTTTTGGAGATTTAATCTCCACCATTGATTGGAGTTTGGCCTAGATCTAATATTGGCCATTGGTTTCCTAGGTTAGCCTAAGGATGAGGCTAAAGAAGGGAAAAGGGGCAAAAGGACATTTTGATTGTTCACTTGGATATTAAAGTGAAGGAGAGAGAAGAGAAGAAGTGTTTTGTGGAGAGGAAGGGCGCACTTGTGAGAGGCAAGGGTGCAAGGAAGCTTGAAGGTGCCATCTTGTGAGGAGAGGACGCAAGCTTGAGGAAGGGCGCAAAGCTTGAGTGAGGGGTGCACTTATTGGAGTAAGCGCACACACTAGCAGGCAAGGGCGCAAAGCTTGAGTGAGGGGCGCACTTATAGGTGTAAGGGCGCACACTAGCAGGAAAGAGCAAGAGCTTGAGGAGAAGCGCACCAAGGCAAAGGGCGCAAGGATTTTTCATCTACCAGGCACAAGGAAAGAGGGGCACATTCTTCAAGGGAGGCGCATATTCTAAGATGAACTCCATTGATAAGCTTGAGAGGAGTTAGCATATGTATCAAGTTCGTCTTGTGTATTTCCTTATTGCTATTTTGCATGAGATCTCCATAATAAAATTTATCTTCCAACTGGTTTTCCCCATGGGGGGTTTTCCAGGGTCATGTTGACCAAAAATATTTGTGTAAAGATCATGTGGTTTGCATTCTTTTATTTCATCTTTTAGGTGTAAAGATCCTAGAGGGTATTTATTGTTTTTGTGGAGTTTTATATGTGCTAATTTGGGCAGCAAAAACCTCCTAATTAAAACCTTAAAACAACATCTACAAAAGGGCAGTAAATCACTTCCTATCTGGCAGATTCAAAGAGCAGAAAGTTCAGATTTGTTGGCTGTCATAAACAGCAAGAAAACAGTCCTAAAACTTACCTTGAAAACCGTTCCTAACTTGGTCAAGGACGGACCTGTTAGGCAGCCTATAGGAACCTCAAAATTTCTTCATGGTATCAGAGCCAAAGGGTACAAGAGTTGGCTGATATAGTTTGCAAACAGTTGGCATATTTTTACCTCACCTCACAGCAGTTAGCATCAGTTTTTGCTTGGTCAGATAGCATCAGTTTTAGCATCAAATGGCAGCCATGTTGGTGGCAGGTTTGAGGGTGGAGGATAGGCTAGTGGGGGCTGGCAACTGGTCTCCGTGGAATGCTAGGATAGTCTTGATCTTGGAGGAATTTAAGCTATGGGATATTGTGGAGAATCTTGTGGTTCCTCCTACAGATGCAATTCTCATGGCTGAGTTCCGGAAGAGGAACATCAGGGCCAAGGGGACTATTCTTGATGTGGTGAAAGACCATGTTATTCCTCACATTTCTGGTAAAGAGTTTGCATTTCAGATAGGGCAATCATTATGCAGTCTTTACTAGTCCTAACCAGAACCGAAAGATGGTGCTCCAGGATGACGAAGACGAAGACTGATTCAGTTACTTCATTCCTCACAAGATTTTCTCAGATTTGTGATGATTTGGCAAAGGTTGGCGAGATAGTAGATCCCTCTGAGTTGGTAAGCACAACCTTAAATGGCTTCTCCAAACCTTGGGAGAGTTTTGTACGAGGCATCATGGCTAGAGAGCATATGCCCAGTTGGGAGAGGCTCTGGGATGACTTTGTGCAGGAGGAGCTTAGAGTTGGCTTCATATCCACTAGTTAGCAGCGTGGTGGGGATCTGTTGGCACTGCGCGCAGTTGTAAAACCTTAGGTTCGAGTTATCTTTGACAAACAAACCCCTCTAGACACTGGCACTTTCAACATCACCTGCATGTACAGGGGAAGCTTCACCCGAGGTATCTACTGGGACTACGAGAACCAAGTTTTCGCTGTAGTGAGGGAATGGGAGGTGACCATTCTATTCATTCCTACTTATTGGTTATGTGCACATAAATCTGTCATTGTTCTTTATTAGCTACTTAGTGAGTTCAAATTCATATTACCATTATATTCCAGATTACAACCTAAACCCATTACTATAATAGTCGTGATTATTGCGCAATGATTATATATAAGACAAATCTAATCTATTATGCATCCAGACAGAATCCATGAACAATTACACAAAAGACTTTCAACATAGGAGTTAACGTGGTTCACCCAACTCTGAGCTACGTCCACAACGACTGGCTTCTTTATTATGCGTTCAGCAATTGCTTCAGGCTTGCGCATTGCACGTACAAAGATACATCATGGTTATCTTTCCTTTCTCCTAGCCTAGCCACTTTGCAGTGCAACTCTCTCTCTCTCTCTCTCTCTCTCTCTCTCTCTCTCTCTCTGCATCATCTCCTTAGCATTCAGACATAGATTCCTTTCTTCGACAGAATAGAACAAATCAATAACTATCAAAACATAATCGAACAGAGAACCCAAATTGAGGAACCCTATTCTTAAATCAGGAACCCCTATTCTCCCAACCCATTACATATTTATACATAAATTCTAGGGCTTAAAACCCTACTTTGTTCATCCCAAAACCCTATTACAATGCATGACTACTCCACTTAATTGGTTGTTCGGTTTGTTTCACTTGCTTTTATGTCTGCATGTTGCTTTTGCACTCTGATTGTCGTTATTTCTGCTTTTGCGCGTCCTTCTATCTTTAGCATGTCACGCTGCCATCCTTTCGTTTTACTCGCTTTCTTCTCTCTGTTTTATTCTTCTTACTATGCGTTGTACTTTTGGATGCGCCTCTACTACGCACTCCCTTAGTCTTCCTTCTTCCTCTGCGCACATCTTCTATAATTAGGATTTTTATCAAAATTGTATCCCAAAACTGCCTGTCCAACAGGCCCCCAACAGTCACCTATGGCTCGTCTCGAGCCACTTAGGCTTGTTGCATGCTCCTCTCTTGGATGAATTTCTGGGAGGCTTCCTTAACTGTCGCAACTTCCTTTATTATTGCTCTCTATGTTTCCACAATCTCTTCAACCCCCTGCACAGTCAAGGCTGTAAGTTTCTCTTCTGCTTCATGGGTCGCTTGCTTCACCTTGCCTTGTGCAGTGGCCAGTTCACCTATCACCCTTACTGCTTCTTCCTGCAGCGGTCCTAAACGTTGTTGAAAGATCTTTTGTTGATCCATCATGTGTTCCACTTCCATGTATGACTGCCTCTGTGCCAAAATTGATGTCGTACGTTCAGTTGGTGGAAGTGTGTTGATTCTCTCTTAGGCCTTTTCCTGTGCTTCTCTTAATTTGGTCTCCACATCCTTCATCTCTGGATCTTCCACTAAGTCTATCCTAATTTGTGCACTCTCCTCGTAGAGTTTTGTGCGCTCTTCTTCTATCTTCTTGATGTTGGCAACTGATGTCGTCGTCGTCCTTTCTCTTCCTACTCTGACTTCTGGTGGCGCGCCTGGCGTACTTCTCAACTATAGGTCCTCAATCTTCGATCAGAAGCCTTTAATGACTTCGCCAATCTTCAATACTTGTTCTTCCATAGTAGCTTCTACTATTGTCGAGACCTCTGGCATTTCTTTGTGTAACTTCTGGACAGTGGCTTGTGTCTTCTACACCACTCTTAGCTTCGTCCTTTTCCTTTTCGGCTTTCTTGGCCCTTTCCTCGACCTATTTTTTTCCTTCTTTACTTCTTCCACTGGCCCTTCCACTGCTCTCTTTTGTTGTAGAACAGTTTCATATTGTTGCTGCAATTTAGCCTTTTCATCCTGTAATTTGGTCAATTCATGGTGTGCGTCTTCGCCTCGGATCCTAATCTCATGCAACATGCACATTTGCAGGCTTTGTATTATGTGTGTCAGCAGTCGTGACATCACAATGTTCAGATAGTTGATCACCTTCACCTGTTCCTGTAATTCTTATGTTGGGAACTCAATTGTGTCCCTCTCAATTTGTAGTGTTTTGTGTCCAGCTGCTAGCTTGGTTACAACTCGACGAGCAGTCTTTACTCCCTCCACCGGAATTGTGGATGTTCCCCCCTCTGTCCTGCGCTCTTTCGTTATGTTGGCTGCTTCCAGGAGTTGTTGTAGTGTTACCAACTGCTCATGTACCGTCTGGTGTTGCTCTGCCTATTTCCTCGTCGCTTCCTCAATGACTTCCTCCACGGCATCCCGTAGCTGGTAGTTGATTCGGTCCATGTCGTGATTGGTCAAATTATAAACTGGGGGTACCTTGTGCGCTTTGTCCTTCTTGTGCGCACCTCCTACTGGTTCCTTCCCCATATCTTTTCTTTTCCTTTCTATCCCGGGCATTGTATGTTGTGCCTTTGTTGTTGATGGCCCAAGCGCATCTCCTGCACCATTATTATGATCATTCCCCTGACCCTCAACCCTTCATCACTCTTATCCTGTTCCTCTTCATCTTTCGAGTGCCCCATTTTCTCTATTGAGCCTTTCCACCCATCTTCCCAATCATTCACAATCAAGCATACATCCTCTATTGTCAACCTATAGCTGGTTGGCATCCATTGGCGCACAGGGCCCTTCTTTGCTTGCACGTACATGTGGTGCATTCCTTCTTTGAAGCGCGCAATATCCTTGTAGGTTTCCACTGTCTCGACTGAAATGTGTGGTGTGTGTTCGATTAGATACCTGATATTTTCAAAGTATACAAAAAATGTGACAATATTGTCATGTTGCCTCCTTTTCACTGTCGTATGCCATAAGTTGGCATACCGTGCGGTCATATTGCCTCTACCGATTGTTCCCATGCATTGGTGGTAGCTCGGTTCCTGCCATCCTACCAGCGCAATCAAAACCAAAAACCATGCATAGTGAAATTTTGTACCCTTCTCCTGGGCCTCTATACAGTCTACAAAAATTGGTTCACCAAGAAGGTGGCCCAGTTCATTTGGACCCCTTCCCTTCTGAGCACTTTTCTGCAGCTACGATCACTGCAGCTGGTACTTCATTGATGTTCGCAACATCCAATCCCCTTTTCCCCCTGAGAGTGTGGAATTTTTCCTTCATTGATTCTGATAAGGCTCTCTCCCCTACCTTGTTGAACAAAATGGTCGGATCCTCTCCCACTTTCGGTAGCCCTGTAATCCGCGCAATCAATGCAGTGTCAATTGACACCGGTGGGTCAAGCCACAATGTCCCTCCATGGACACAGCTAAGCAATAACTTACTGCAAGAATTCATTTCCAAGTTGCGTCCGAAGTGTGGGATCTCCAAGAGGTTCAGTATTACCGACTTCTCGAGCCCTGTTGCCCACATTCGTGTTTCCAACAATATCTCTCATGTGCCCGGTATGCTCCTAGTGCACAGATACTTTCCCTGGCTAGCTCGGGGAACTTCTGCTCATCTATGATATCATGGTCAACAAGTTTGAGGGCGGCTACCTTGCCAAGCATGTCTCCTTCCACACTCACACCAAGTGGGACTGGTGTTGTTAGTGTAGAAATTTCCAGGTCCTATCAGCTGTCTTCTTGGTCTGTCTTTGACCAAGCTAAGACTCTAAGTTTGTTGCTGTCATAACTTTTAATTTCTGCTGTTTTATAACAGCCAACTGTAGTTTTTGTTTTGCTGATGTGTTAT
>ML790762.1:73268-86244 GCA_009831015.1 Picea engelmannii | reverse complement strand
ATTGAGTGGATATACTGATGCAGATTGGGCAGGAAGTGTTTCTGACAGGAAAAGCACTTCAGGATGTTGTTTCAGTTTGGGATCAGCCATGATCTCATGGCAGAGTAGAAAGCAATCCAGCATTGCTCTCAGCACAGCGGAAGTAGAATACATTGTTGCATGTTCTGCCAGCTGCGAAGCTATATGGCTTCGAAAGTTGTTGACCGGTCTATTTGACCTAGAGATGGAAGCAACCACGATACTATGTGACAACCAGAGCTTCATAAAGATGACAGAGAATCATGTATTCCATGACAGGTTGAAGCACATAGAGATCCGATATCATTACATTCGTGACATGGTGCAGAGAGGAGCCATAAAGCTGCAGTACGTTAGCACGGATGAACAAGTTGTTGATGTGTTAACCAAGCCTCTATCTCGTGTAAAGTTTGATCACTTTCGAGATAAGCTTAGTATAGTCCGAAAGGACCTTCCTCGAAAGGGGGAGTAGTTGTTGTGATAAGACGAGTATCTTGCTTCCAGCTTTATTGCTGTGATGCAAAGCAAGACGATGAGATGAGACTAGCACTGAGCTTCCGGATGGATAGCTGTGACGTAAAGCCAGTCCAGTATCTTGCTTCCGGCTTGACAGCTGTGACGTAAAGCAAGACGATGGGATGAGACTAGCACTGAGCTTCCGGCTTGACAACTGCGAGGTAAAGCCAGTCTAGTATCCTGCTTCTAGCTTGATTGCTGTGACATAAAGCAGGAAGAGTATCTTGCTTCCAGCTTTATTGCTATGACGTAAAGCAAGACTATGAGATGAGACTAGAACTGTGCTTCCGGCTTGATAGTTGCGACGTAAAGCCAGTCTAGTATCCTTCTTCCAGCTTGATTGTTGTGACGTAAAGCAGGACGAGTTTCTTGCTTCCAGCTTGACTGTTGTGACGTAAAGCAAGACGAGCACTATGCTTCCAGCCTTACAGCTGTGACGTAAAGCCAGTCCAGTATTATGATGATGAGCCAGCCTCGTGCTGTGATGATGATGTATTAGTTTTATACTAATTCATATTGATGCAGATGATGATTGCATTCCTTTGAGAATAACGATGTTGCCGATGAAGAAAACTTCCGATGATTTATAGATACGCCAATCAGTGTTCCAAGATGATATTTATGATGTTGTCCTCCTGATGCTGTTGATGATAAAGGCCTCTCTCTCGTTTGATGCTGCTGAAGAATACCCTTCTTGTTAAGGGGGAGTGTTGAAATAATGTAATTGCAAAGTGTATTCTTATTATTATTTGATATATTATTCATTGGATCAATCCCCATTGTGGATTGATCATGTCGGCTATTGGAAAAAGACCAAATCCCCTTTTGCGGATTGGTCATAATATAATTGTAATAGGCAAAAGAAGAAGTCGGCCCCAGAATATATCAAAGAGGCCCCAAAATATAATAAAGGTGGTTATAACCACCCAGAAGAAGAAGTCGGCCCTGCCAGTGAAAGGACACTCCCACACGTGCCAGTCTTGTATAAATAAGAGAGGCTAGCACCACATTTAGACACACACTCACTTGTTCATTGAGAGACAAGTTTCGAAGCTACAGTTGGAGAAGAGAGAGAGAGAGAGAGGCGCATCTTTGGGAGAGGACATTATGTACTTGTTTGAGTTATCTCTTGGCATTGTATTGGCTATCTATAATAAGGAAGTTTTGTTGGGTTTTCTTCCCCCCTAGAGGGTTTCCCAGGATAAATGTTGTGTCTCTTGTGATTGTGTATTTCTCAGTGATCGTGTCTTATGTTGTTGTTATCTATTGAAATGCAAAGAACTATAATAATGGCTTAAACATTAACATGAACTAAGCTAAGTACAAAATGAAATCTAGGAGTTTATTCGAAGCAAGAGAAACTACAAATAGATCTACACTAGCAGCATATATGACAATGAATGAAATTGCCTATAATAAAGATATTCAAACTTCAAAACATATAAAGTATTTCCATGAAAGATATATAGTAATGAAAGCAGATACAGTTGCTTGAAAGATAAAAGATAAACAAATATGAATACCAGTGCCAATAATGTAAAGATTGCAAGATGTGTAATGTTGTCGAAATAGAGATTGTATTGCAAGTGCTCTTGTAAATTTTATTATGAGTTTTGTTAAGTGGAGTGGTTGTTGTGAATGCAAGCCACTATGTGATATGTGTGCAAAGTGAGAACAATAAAGCAAATCTAATATGTTTAAGCCATTATCGGAGGTCCAACAGGGAAGGTATCCCTCTGACTTCACACACAAGTTCAAGAGAACATCGGATGTCCAACACAGGGAGAACGAAGTTCTGAGAAGGCCCATCTGACTTCACACACAAACTCTCTACATTTTCCAACTGAACAATAGCAACTAATGGATTGTACTATTAAACTAGTCCGTACTGACCAATCCCTATTATGATGGGTCCCTAGATCAAGCTAGGCTCACAAGGGGTCAAAGCAATACTACGGGAAGCTGAGGGGATGGTTTATTTCCAACTTTGAAAAACTGAAAATAAATTGCAAAAAATGAAATCTAACTAGAAATTGAAATCTAAACTATGCAAATCTATGAAAATGAAATATAGCTAAATGTTATGCAGTGTTGTGATTGATTTTATGGTTTATTTTAGCTTCTTAAAGTGAGACTTGAGAGCATAAGCCAATAAAGTGAGAATTTCCAATCACACAAAGGACATTGTTCCCCCCCAGGGGAGATGAAAACTAGGCACTGTGTAGCTTCCAGGGTCCCAAATGGTCCAAATCCGCCAAATTTTGGCAGTCTCCCCTTGGCTGTCCGCAAACCTGCAAAAAACAGCAAGGTAATATAGGCAAAAGATGCCCAAAAATGGATTGGAAGACCCTGCAAAATTGTGTTAGATGATGTGCAAAAAATATATTAAAAATTCTAAGTAAAATCTACACTAAACTAACTAAAAGAAGCATAATGAAACAAGAAAAGAGAGCCTTTTCTTAATGATATTATTTTCTGTCCTAAAACAGTAAATAATGTCAATAAGTTTGCCCAAATTTAGATTTTAAACACTTTAGAAAGGAAACTATCTTTAGCCTTTAAATTTGCCTTTTAAAACTAGCTAAATGATAGATTTTGCAAGCTAGATCCACTTAAGGAATGAAACTTTATGCAAAGAGATCTAAACTGCTTGTTTTTAACATGCAAAGGATGGATTCTTTAGATTTAACTTGAAATGGAAATCTAACTTTGCATGTATTGAAAGTAACCAAGAGAATAATTTAGAATTTGAGAGAGACAGAGAGAGAAAGGCTTGGCTCAAGAATTGAATCATTGGGCTATGGGATCCTTTGAGAAGTAGTTGAGGGGCTCTTGCTCCACACAAAGATTTTGAAGAAGAAGAAGAGTTGAACTCCAAGTCTTCACCTCTTCAAGCATGAGAATCATGTAAGCTAAACAACTCCTGCCAAACAATTCATTAAGCATGTAATTTCCTACACTTGAAATTTAGAGATGCATGTATATAAACTTAAATAAACATGCAATCTAATTTTTCAAATATAAAGGAAAATAAGACAATACATAAACAAGCAAGTTTAGATAAGTCTTTCATCCAAGGATATGCTTAATGAAAAAGAAAGACAAAAGAGCTAATCTATAACTACCTCGAAAACTGTTGGGCAGCGGAAGCAAAACATAGCATAAACAGAGCATAAAACCGAGAACATCAAACCAAACACAACACAGCAGCAATCACACAATTAACAGAGTAATTTATGTAGAATCCCAATACGGGAAAAAACCACGGGCAATGATAATCGGTATTCTTATTATTCAAGGGAGAATTACAATAGCCAGCACAGGCATACAACCATCTTCTCCTCACATACACACTGCACTACACAGTATTGTGTCTTGCTCACACACTCTACACACATCTATGGGTATGCTTGCATATATAAAATCTATCACTCAGTTACACAAACTGATCATGAATAGATCACATAGTTACACAAGCAGTTCATAAATAGATTGCATGCATGCGCATTAACATAGCTGCATGCAAGTGCATGTGACCGCATGAGGAAATTCGTTGGCATGTTTCCAACAATCTCCACCTAGACAACAATTTACCTGATATGTCATGCGCTTAATTAATTCATCCATCACCTTTTCTGCAAGAAAAGCCAAACACCATCACAGCTCAGCAACTTCTCTAACAATATCGTTACGTGAACATGCTTGCACGATTCACTCCAGTATGGACCATTCTGTCTCCATCAGTAACCTGTCTAATAAACCAATGCACTTGTCCAAATCTCATAACCACAGACCAAATCACTACAACCACTGTAGGTGATACTTGTGCTTTTGTGTTTAAAGCACCCATTTCCATGCTCTTGACCTGGTTTTGCCATGTGTCTACTGACACCACCAACTGCATGTGAAATGTTGACCATTTCTCCATCACAATCATCAAACTTCCTACTAGCATATAATACTCGAGACATATAACCCTTTTCTTCTTCATCAATTAGGACATAAACCTTAAGAGAATTTACAATGGAAAGCCAAAGGAATTTTACCAGTTTCACATTATTCATACTGAATTTCCCGAGTATCTCCACCACATACTTCTATTGTGATAACCAAGCTTACCATATTTCCTGTCTCTATGTATTTCCATGCCCAAGATTTATTTTTTTTTCTCCCAAATCCTTCATAACAAATGTCCTAACCAACTGAGCCAACCTGTTGACCTCAACCATGCTTGTGCTTGCAACAAGCATAACATATAACACCAAGATAATGAATATACCATAAACACAATGGTTATACCCACTTCTTGTAAAATTTGGCTCACCATGAAGGAATCAAACATCTTGTACCATTTTCCTAGCATGCTTCAGGCCATACAATGATTTTTGAGTTTGCAAACAAATCTTTTGTTGCGATTCTGAACTAACCATTCCGGTTGTTCCATATACATCCCCTTATCCAAAAAAAAACTTCATGTAAAACAATTTTAACATCTAGTTGTACTATCACAACTAGTGCTAACACAACATGAATAGAAACAAGCTTTTAATAATTGGTGAGAAACTTTCATGGAAATCAATACCTTCCAAATACCTTTCTGCTACCAGTCATGCTTTGAACCTTTCATCTTTTACTATGTTTGATTTTATAAAAGGATATTCATCAAACACTGCATCTTTGTCCATGATGATTCTATGGATAGTAGGATCCCACAGTTTGCACCCCTTAACATCATCACCATATCAAAGATCTACCTGTTTGATCTGGGTCCTACTTAGAAAGCTGATAAAAAACCATAAGCATCACAACTAAATAATTTCACATTTGAGTAATTACCAGATGACCTGTTCATACCTCTTCTTGAATCTTCCTGTCTTTTGCAACCGATGGTGACCGAGTTACCAGATAGAACAATCGCTTATGTCCACAACTATTGTTGCAACTTGGCATTACTGAACATGCCTATTCAATCCCAACTTCCTTGCAATACTTTCCAAGTTCCATGGATATGAACTTACCTTCATCATATATTCTCAAACACTTGATTGACCTGCCAACACATCAACCTTTCTACATACCCAACTTTTTAAACTGGACACACTGCTCCACCTCGAACTTTGCATTCAAACAACTTTGACCAAATATGGCCAAACCGGCCAAGTAAGCCTTCACCGCTTACCTCCAGGCCCATTTACAATGGAGTTCACCAAGCCTTTTATAGGCTTCATTACATGCAATCCATGGACACAATACCACGAGATACCCAAAACACATGGACCCAAAAAACCACCTTCTTTGACCTAAAAACAGATTTAACTCATTAACTCTTTCACTGAGTCAAGGTTAACCCAACATACATGCCCCCCCACATATTCAATCTGCCTAAATCTATGTCTAGACTTTTCTTAGGTGACCTGATAAACCAAGGGTATGCATGCCTATCTAGGTCTTACAGACATATGCCCATTTACATTCAATTAATAATTTCTATAACTCCAAAGTAAATACCTTTTTTTTATTTCACGGTGACTCAACCATCACCGCCCTGTACCTTCTATGCGAACACAGGTGGAGAGACACAACAGACAGACAAAACTTCATCAACCATAGTTGTAGATAAATTTGCTTCTTTTGTGTAGTCCTCTTTGGATGCTTGTTGTCTTTTCCAACAATCCTTCTTGAGATGCCCAGATTTGCCACAAAACCAACATTTTTCCTTACCCTTACTGTCTTTTGACTTAGACCTAGTTGTACCTTTCTGATCTTTCCGTCCTTCTATAGATCAACCTCTGACCAACATTGTTTCTGCTGTTGAGGTTTCTTTACCATATGTTTTCCTTATCTCCTCAGACAACAAAGCTCCCAAAACAGTGTCATAATCAATGGCATCAGTTGTGTTAAACCACACAGTTGTGACCAGATGATTTCAAGACTCAGGCAACGAACACAGTAACATAACTGCCTTGTCCTCATCTTCGAACATTAATTCCATATTAGTTAATTGACAAATCAGAGTATTGAAGACATTCAGGTGATCAGTAATTTCCGTACCTTCTTTCATCCGCAAACTGTACAACTGCCTCTTCAAGAAGATTATGTTTGACAAGTTCTTTGTCATATACAGACTCTCCAGTTTGGTCCACAAACCTGTTTTTGTCGTCTCTTAACCGATGTTAAACAACACCTCATTTGCCAGGCACAAACAAATAGTACTGAGGGCTCTTGCATCTAGATCCTCTCAGTCCTCATCTGTCATGCTTGTCAGTTTCTTTGACTTTCCAGCCAAGGCCTTTTGCAATCATTGTTGCACAAGCAGATCTCACATCTTGAGCTTCCATAGCGCAAAGCTATTCTTACAACTGAACTTTTCCACCTCAAACTTGGAACTCTGCACTTTCTCCATTAGCAGAAACAACCGTGTAATATTCCCAATCACTGATTTTTCGTTTTCTTAGTTATTTGGCTCACACCTTCCGTCAAACAGTTTGTAAACAACAATTTTTGGTGTACAAATATTCCTTCCACTTTGATATTTATGTATTTCTTGGTTCAAACATTTAAAGTTTAAACAAACAGCACAAGTTCTCAAATAGAATAACAATTTCACTGTTGTCTTAATTCATGTATGAATTAGCTCATTTAACAAGGTATTTGAAGCCACAACTCACTAGGTATACACAGCAAGAAAAGAAAACAGCAAGTCATAATTGAGAACCTGATATAATGGTTGTGACAGCAAGGAGATCAGGCTGTAGAAAACAGATCTGATATTGCATACGGATTCCCACGAGTTTCTTTGGCAATAATGTGCAGTCCTGCACTCAAAATACATCCATCCAACAATATATTTGTGCCCCAACAGTTCAGAACAGCCCCAGCAATAGATATGGATCAAAACGTGTGCCCAACATGAAGATGTCACGACCAGGAATCCAATTTGTGCCTCAGTGTTTCCCCAGCAAGGGTATATCACGCCCAGCAGTCAGTTTGTAGCCTCAGAATGCGCCCAGCAGTTAGTGTGGTTCCACCTTCAATCAGCAAGCAATTATTTATGATCTCTGTGTCAAGAAGTGCACCCAGTTTGGAGATGAGACTCCACCCAACAGAGATATATGAGCCAGCAATGGATATTCTATTCCCCACTTCCAACAATGCATTGAGTAAGGATTACAAGTCGCCGAGGTGAGGAGAAAACACCCAGCAGAGTAATTCCTTAGCCCCCAAAGCAAATCGACTCCCCAAACATTAAAACTCAGTCTGCTTATAAGTGCCACGACCCTGCTGCTAAGTGACCTTGCCCAGTAACAAGATACCACCTCCAACCAAGCTAGAACTCGACCAGCCAAAGGATAAATGGATCCTCTCAAGAGTAACTCGACCCACTGCTTAGAAATCCTACTCAGCGACACTAAAACTCGATCTCAGCAAATAGAAATCGCCCACTGGATGTAACAAGTCACCCCAATCAAATAACCCAATCTTTGAACAATAAAAACATAGCCCAGTGATGAAAACTCTAACCAATTGAAGCGCTATGAAGAAATCTGCAATAATCTCTTCTCCAAACCAGCTAGGGTGTATTGTTGCAACACCGAAACCAGCAAATGCACAAGGGTTTCCAAAAACCCTAGACTCTTTCCTCAAGAGCTCTCAAAAATCTATTTTCCAAATGAGTGACTGCAAGAATGAGGGGCGCCTCCTCTTTTCCCCTCTTTTATTTCTTCATTGAGTTATTTCACACTCACTTTACTTTTTAATTTTCTTTTAAAGTCACTTTATGCTTGCACACTTTATATTTTAAGTGACTTTATTTTGCCTAAGACCCATGTCCCCCTTTTTCCCTTTTTCAGTTTATAAAGTCATTTCCTAGGCAAAAGTTGAGTTCCCTAGGTAACTTTTCCGACTTAGCCTACAGGAACCAATTTAGGCTAGTGGAACCATTCCTTATGCTTCCTAGGCCAACGGGGACATTACAGTCCTCCCTGCCTGAGATTGTTTGTCCTCAAGCAACTGTAATCCAGGATGTTGCAATATTTGCTCTCCTTCCCAAGTAGCGTCCTCAATAGGTAGATTTTTCCATTTGATCAGGTACTCTTTAATTCTCCTGTTCCTTAATTTCTGCTCTCTGGTCTCCAACACCTCCTCCGGAATTAGAATCAACTGCCCCTCGTCATCCAATGGTGGCAGCTCTGTAGAAATGACAACATGTTGTCCCACTGCCTTCTTGAGGCATGAAACATGAAAGACATTGTGTATGTTACACCCCTCTGGAAACTCTAACTCATAAGCTACCTCCCCGACTCGCCTCGAAATCATGTAGGGACCATAGAATCGTTGCTTCAATTTCTCTGCCCCTTTCATTTTCAAGGATGATTGCCTGTATGGCTGAAGGCAGAGGTATACCAAGTCTCCCACCTCAAAACTGCGCTCCACTCTATGCTTGTCGGCATACATCTTCTGCTAATTCTGTGCCATTTGCAGGTTATCTTTGAGAGTTCGCAAGATGTCCTGACTCTCATGAATCCAATCTTTGGCTTTGGGTGCCCGGTTGTCCCCAAATGCTCGATCCACAAAGGTGGTGGCGTCATAACCATACAAAGCTTTGAAAGGTGTCATCCTAATCGACATGTGATAAGTGGTGTTATAGCAATGCTCACCCAAGTGCAGCCATTTGATCCACACCTTTTGTTGCCCCGATACATAATTTCTCAAATACCCCTCGAGCCACTTGTTCACAATTTCGGTTTGCCCATCAGTCTGAGCGTGATAACTAGTACTAGGCGTTAATTTTGTCCCTACGAGTCTGAACAACTCCTACCAGAAGCCCCCCATGAATCTGTTGTCTCGATCACTGACAATTGTCTTGGGCAGTCCATGCAGCCGAAATATCTCTCTGAAGAACAATTCCGCTACTTGCGTTGCAGAGTATTTGGACGATATGGTGAAGAAATGGGCGAATTTAGTAATCCTGTCAACCACCATGTAGATACAATCTTTCCCTTCAACCAAAGGCAACCTTGTGATAAAATCCATCAAAATGCTTTCCCATTTTTGTTCAGGAATGGGAAATGATTGGGGCAATCTTGCTGAGTGGGTATGTTCCACCTTGTTTTGCTGACAGACGTGGCATTCCCGTACGAACTTCAATACATCAGTCTTGAGACCCTTCCAAGCGAACCTCTCTCGAATTTGTCTATAAGTCTTCAGGTATCCTGAATGACCTACCAAAGGAGAAGTATGCGTTACATGCAGAATTTTGTCCTTCAACTGAGATTCTGGTACTAAATAGATCTGATCCTTATAATATATGATGTCGTCAATAACCCTGTACCTATCATCAAAGACCTGACCATCAAGTATCTCACAAGCAAGCCTGTTTTTGGAGTATTCTACCAATAGAAATGCCTTCCATTCCACTGAAATCTCCATGAGAGAGAGAGTGGGTATCCTAGAAAGGGTGTCAACAACCACATTATTTTTGCCTTTGACATACTCAATTTCAAAATTGTAGGCTTGGATTTTACTGATCGATTTTTGTTGCCGCTTGCTCAACTCCTTTTTCTCCATGAGAAACCTCAAGCTATTATGATCGGTCTTTACCTTTAACCTGTTCCCCACCAGGTGCTGCCGGAATTTGGTCAAAGCATGCATTATGGCCAACACCTCTTTGTCATATATGGAGTAATGCCGCTCACACTCTCGGAGTTTGCGGCTCTCAAACGCTATGGGGTGACTGTTTTGCATCAATACAGATCCTATCCCAATTCCCGAAGCATCACACTCCAAGACAAAGGGCTGAGTGAAATCAGGGAGTGCTAAAACAGGGATGAGCAAACAGCGGACATTCCAGTACATATCCATGGATGAGCAGACAACGGACATTCCAGTACATATCCATGGATGAGCAGACAACGGACATATCCAAGACACACTCCAGTACATATCCACGGATGAGTAGACAATGGACATTCTCACCAAGCCTCTGTCTAGAGTGAAGTATGAGTACTTCAGAGACAAGCTTGGTGTGATGCAGAATGTCCACCCTCGTTGAGAGGGAGGTGTGTTGTTTCTTCTCCTGTCGGCTAACCCCTCTGGACAAGGGTTCCCTAGATCAGTCATGTGAGGTGACTGAGGAGGTAATGCACTATCGGACCCGATGAGAGAAGAAACATCACACGCATAGTCGTGAGGACTATGGGAGTAGCTTCGTGCTGCTAGATGAGACTATAACTATGGTTGATGGCATGGTAGTAGTTGTGTGCTACTAGTTGATTGTTGCATAGTTATAGAGACATCGACTATGACTATGGTTGATGGCATGGTAGTAGTTGTGTGTTACTAGCGTATTGTTGCATAGTCATAGGGATTGCAGACTATGATTATGGTCGATGGCATGGTAGTAGTTGTGTTACTAGTTGATTGTTGCATACTCATAGGGATTGCAGACTATGATTATGGTTGATGGCATGGTAGTAGTTGGGTGTTACTAGTTGATTGTTGCATAATCATGGAGACTGTTAAACTGCATGGTGGTAGCTTGTGTAGCTAACAGTTGATTGCAGGATAGAGACTTTGTGTCTCTGGACAATAGTTGTGTGCTACTAGGAGTGGTTGTGTACCACTGGACAGTAGTTGTGTACTACTATGGATCGACATGGTCGTGTTCTACTGGATGGCATTGTAGTAGTTGTGTGCTACTAGATGATTGCCATGGAGACTACTAGTTCACATTGGGAGTAGTTTTGTGCTACCCTAGCTAAGAGGGAGTGTTGATGTTTTTGGTAGCTGCGGGAGGAACTTTCCCTCCTAGATGAACTTTCTTAGACGAGAAGAAGATTATGGAAGCAAGAGAACCATTGAACAGATGTGGAAATACCCCAGAAGAGAAGTCGGCCTAGAAGAATAAAGAACAATGAAGAGACACCTTTCCAGAAGAGAAGTCGGCCCAGTTAGGAGGACAAGAAGACTATAAATAGGAGGCGTCTTGGCTCATTTGTAACACACTCACACTCTCTCATCTACACAGAAGCAAGGCGCAAGTCTGAGGAAGATGATGCAGCAGCTGCAGTGGCAGAGATTCTTCTTGTTCATTCTTTTGGTATTTGTCTCTTGTGCGCTACTCTTGGTAAAGGTGCACTACCTTGGTATTGTGCTGCTGCTGCAGCTGGGGTGGTATTTCTAGTTGTACCTCGAGCTAGCCTTTGTGCTAGGGTTTATCTGTTGGTTTATGATTGGACTTGTTTTGTGAACGGAATCTATCTAAGAAAGGTTGTTGGGTTTTATCCCCCATTTGGGGTTTTCCCAGGATAAATCTCTTGTGTTATTTTGTCTCTTGTTTATGTTGCTATTGCTCAGTACATGATATATAAGTTAATGTTAAAGAAGCACAAGAACATCGGTAACTCTATTGCTCTGTAAATAAAGAAATTCTAACAAAAAATACAAAGATAATATATATTCGGAAAAGATCCGCTAGACTAAGTCTCATCAGATATAGATTATTTGTCTGTTGGTGCCAAAGAAGATATATTGGCACTCCTAGCCTATGTAGGCCATGGATTATGCCATGCCCACACTTTGGCTCTTGGATATGTTGATCTTAAGGCCAAGGATTATGTCGTGCCCACTCTTTGCCTCTTGGGTATGTTGATCTTAATGTACATGTTTATTGATTTTTAATGAAATATATGCTGCATTTTCACCAAGAAAAAAAGTTGTAAAACATACCAGATATGGGAAACAATTAACCAGAACTTATACATTAAAAAACATACAAAATTTTAAAATTACTATCGAAAAATGTGTGCACATTGACACACCTATAACCAAGGTAAGTAATTGCCATGTTAAGGTTCTCAGTTTATACTACTCTGTATTCATGTATTTATATAAATCATACTATCTTAACATTATTTTATTCATTTTATATGCTGCAACCAAGGTAAACGATTGCCCTGTTAAGGTTTTCGGTTTATACTATTCTAAATTCATGTATTTATATAAATCATACTATCTTAACATTATTTTATTCATTTTATATGCATGTACAAATGCAGGCATGTAGGCAAACACACATGCCAGAAAGTAAGCGCATACACAAGTAAGCAAGGAAGGAAGACCTAGTAAAAATTTTAAATACATAAGAAATATGTCATTCAGATGGACTGTATTTGGTTTCAAAGATTCAAACCTTCAAAGGCTGAAGCACACCAGAGACATATGGTGAATGGCGAACTGGGAGCGGCTTGTTTGTCATTCTATATGTAGCAGTGATTCCCTTAAGTTGCCTCAAAACCTGCAAAACAGAAAGTCATAATACTTAAATACTATCGTCTGGTTCCTATTTTCTAAATTTATAGCTATGGGCAGAAAACAGATTACAAATACTTGAATTATAACCCATTTAATGACAGAAATGAGAACTTTATGGTAGATCAGAGAG
>ML790762.1:57577-67590 GCA_009831015.1 Picea engelmannii | reverse complement strand
ATTCTTGGTGGTTTTCCAAAGTCTTTCAGTGGAGGATCGATTTGTATTGAGAGTGGGACGTTTTCCCAAGAGGAGGGCGCACCATTATTTGGAGGGTAGCTAGATCTAAGGATCTAGCAGGTATTTGAGGATTTGAGCACTTGTGTTCTCATTGCAGCGTCCTGATCTATCATTGTGGAGAGTTTCAGAGCATTTGGAGGCCTCCTTCATCAGGGCCGAATTATCTAGGGCTTCGGTCATCCAGTGGGGCACACCATTCAGTGGAGGAGTTCAGATCTACAGAGGTTGAGAAGGATCTTGGAGATTCGGGCACCTGGGTTGTTCTTACCATCACCCGATCTACTGTTTGGCATCTTTTTGGAGGTGATTGGACATCTTTGGCACCAGGGCCGAATAGTTGAGGAGCTTCAGTTATCCAGCAGAGCATGGCATCTTCCAACAGTTAGGGGTTTGGCACTTGGCATTGGTCTTCATCTCTTATCCAGCCTTTGGAGGCTTATTTTGTATTGTCGGGAGCATTTTGTAGCAGCTCATACTTGTTATCTATTGTCTATCATCTTGGCCATCTGTTGAGCATTCCAGATCGGCATCTCCATTGTAGCAGGTTCTTCTATTTTATGAAATAAGAAGATTTGTGATGTTTTGGCTTGTCTATCATATTGCATATGGTTGAGGTATGTTTCATGGTTGTTTATTCTTGTTATTTGCTGCACACACACATATAAACACAAGTAAACAAATAGATCAACAAATTGTTTGACGAAATACCTCACTCAGTAAAAGTTTTAAAAAGACACCAAAACAGTGATGATCCTTGCATAATGGCTTGGGATCATTACATTTCAAGGCTGCAAATATATTTGTGATAGCAGCATGTACAATCTTTGATGTACAGCAGCATTTTTCATCCTTCCAAAAGAGGGCATCAAACCCTAAATCATGTGTTGATTTATTTTTCCAACTTTGATGCTTTGTGTCATGCATCATGTGTGGGTTTGCTAGATGGCACCAAAACTTGAAAGAAGGCAGCATAATTTTTCAAGTTAACCTTGGATCCACCCTCTAAACCCTTGTTTCTCGAGGCTTGGTGTTAGTTTCTAAACCCTTGTTTCTCGAGGCTTGGTGTTAGTTTTTCGTGTTACGCTGAAAGTGTTTACACCATGTTTGGGGTGCTTCATGAGATTTTGGGTACATGGTGTATGTTTGGCCCTTGAATGGTCCGAGATGGATTGGCACATGGGAGATAATTCATGATGGATTTGTGCAGTTGAGATAGCTTCCTCAATGGATACTTGACCTTAAATGGTTGTTGGCTTGTTATTGTTCCCTTAGGCATTGGAGTTCTCATGATAGTTTGGGTGGACGCCCTTCACGATGGCCACATAGAGACTTCACTTGCCTAGAGAACGCCCTACTTGGGAGGAGGAGTGTTGTGCATCTTGGAGGAGGGCATCAAGGCCTATATGGCATGGGGTTGCTTGGATCCCTGTTCGAAGGCTCGGATGGCTTGGGGATGCCCCAACTACAATAGTATTCTTGCAAGGGGCAACTAACCCAATGGAGTACATTGCTTAGGAAGATGGATGGAGTTTGTGGAGGCTTTTGAAGAAGGCATGTGGACTTACCTTGTGTAGCTACATCATCTTTGAGCCCTTATTGTGTATGACATCATCTTGGAGCCCTTATTGTATACAACATCACTTTGAAGCATGACACATATACTTTGGAGCATAGTCTCTCACTTGTGTTGGTGTACATGAGCCTATTGTAGGTTGCTTGTAAGGGTTTGGGCCCACATTGTATTGTTGGCCTTGGCCTACATGAGCTTATTATAGGTTTGCTTGTAAGGATTTGGGCCCACATTGTGTTGTTGGCCTTCCTTACCTCTCATATAAATCAAGGAAAGAGAGAGTCCTCATACACATCATCACATCATCATTCTATCTCTTTTTTTGCACTTATCTTCTTGGAGGAAGTCAATAGGGTTTCCTCATGAACCCTAGGTCGAGTTATGAAGTCTAGAGGAGACGTCTTCATTTGGAGCTTGCTTCTGTGACTAGGGTTTGTTCTTGTGGACAAGACATTGGTGATGATCTCTCTCTCTCTCTCTCTCTCTCTCTCTCTCTCTCTCTCTCTCTCTCTCTCTCGTCCTTGGTCTCTCTCTTGAGTCATTGGGGTTTCTTGGTCTACTTGGAGTATCTTGGAGCATCTTGGAGATCTAGCATTAGGATTTATCCCTTGGAGATTAGAGATTAGGGTTTTGTGATAAAACCTAGGGTACCTTTCTTGGAGAAGAAGAGGAGAAGAAGAAGAGAAGAGGACATATTGCCTTGGAGGATGTGTTGCTGAGTAATTCTTGCATATTTGAGCTCCTAGGTTGAGCTAATGTTTTCATGTTTTCCCTAGCTAGGGTTTTGGTCCTTGGAGAGCTAGTGCACTTGTACCATCCTTGAGAGAAGGCTATAGTATGTACTTGTACTTCATCTTGAGTATATAAATGAAGTTTTCAGTTGCCTAAAACTTGTGCATCTTCCAGTTTTGATTTTCAGCCATATATGTTCTTCATGTATTGTTATTTATTTGACATAAATAAGTAAAAGGACAATTGTTGAGTGATTCAACATCTTCATTGAGGAATCTTCAGGGCTATTTTGCTGCTGCCATACCTGCTGTTTTATTGCTGTTATAACTGCTGTAAAAGAATTTTCAGATCTGGTTTATGTGGGATAAGTTGCCCTAGAGGGTTGGAAGTTATCCGAGTTGTTTGGTATCTTTTCTTCTTCGATTGCCTAAAAATTTGGAGTGTTTGGAAGTAAAATATTGTACTCTTTCTGCTATTGTTTTATACACTATTTCACAACAGCCCTAAAGCTGAATTATTTCATAGGGTTAAGATCTAGGAAACCTCTAGTCAA
Source organism: Picea engelmannii (assembly GCA_009831015.1). Classification (NCBI taxonomy): domain Eukaryota; kingdom Viridiplantae; phylum Streptophyta; class Pinopsida; order Pinales; family Pinaceae; genus Picea; species Picea engelmannii. The sequence continues at coordinate 64,675 of ML790762.1, read as the reverse complement.
AGAGATAAAAAAATTATTTTGCATTAAAATCTGAGATAGCAATCCCCAATGCAGAAATTTTACACTTGGGTGGATGATCTACATAGCAACAAAAGTGGAAGGTTATTGGAGCATTTGGAGAGGCAGGTTGTAATGCATGAGGATGATTCGTGGATTGATGATGGGTTGTCGTATTCATGTATCGGAGGTCACTTTCATATCAGCCCTATCCAGCATTGGATAGAGTAAGCATGTTGCAGCACACACCAACAATGGTTTGATCTTGATGCCTTCTTCCATCAAGAGTTCACTTCCGTTTTCAGCCACACAGTTGGAAATGTTCCAAGCTATTCTTGCAAGATGTTTGATGTAGCCTTGTTTTGGTTTGTTACCAAACACAAGGGAATATCTCATGTTTTTCTTGAGGTGATACAATGGTTGCATTGGCTCCTTGATTTCACTTAGCATTGCATCTTCCTATTGTATAGTAGAGTACGAAGAATAAGCTCGATGTTCACAAACAATAGGTTTCATTTATGCTATGTTCTCTTTGGCATTTTGGGCTCATGCCTTATCGATAAGGCCCCTTGAGAATGAATTGTTAGATGAATATTCTCAAGCCTTTTGTAATAAATTGGAATTGATGATATTATATAGCATGTGGCAGGGATGTGAAATGTTTGATCCATCCTGTCATGAACAACCATCCCTTCAATTCAACTTGCAGGTACAGATTCAGTAGGGCATCAAAGATTCTATGGTTCTCTTGCACCCTGAAAGGAAGTGAAATCCCTATATGGAGCCAATTGTTACCCCCTGAAAAATCCATGGTTATTTCACAGTTTTATTGGCATCTTTCTCTCATCAGCACAATGGGTATCCATGGTAGTTCTGTGACAAATACAGGTTGCAAGAGAAACTTGAAAGCTATGCACCTTGGTCTATCTTCCCCGAGCATCATTTCATTCATCATCCAAGGAAAGAACAAAGGTGTAGAAGTTTTGTTGTCTTGATGGAGGCTTTTCCGAAGGCGTATCTCACCATGGGGTCCCATTTGGGCACACTTAATGCATATTTGGTTACATGGCTTACATTACCATTTGTTGCATCATTGATGCAACGCCTTGTTCCTCGGTTGAACCCAAGGCCCGAGACCACATGGATGGATGATGTCAGCAAGAAGGGAACCTTAGAAGATGAACACACTACCACAAGAAATGTCCAGACTCCAAGGTATGACTTATGGCGAGGTAGGGCTCAAACAAGGCCCAAAGGAGAAAACACCCTACACTAGAGGAGGCCCAAAGCATGACATGTGGCAAAGAAAGAGACCAAAGGAGGAATGCCCTCTTTAGAAAGGTGCCATGTGGTACTAGAAGCATTTGTAGGGATCACTTAATGAGTGCTCCACTCCAAGGGTTAAAAGAAGGATCTTTGTGTTGCTTGACCATGAATCTACACCCTAAATGAGGGGCATCCTCTTCAAAAAGGCATCTAAAACATTTTAAAGGGTCTTTAAGGGGCATTACACAATATTCAAGGCATGTTGTTCACATATTTGGAGCAACCTCAAGGTGAAGCTGACACATGTGAATTTCTGATAAAATCAAACGAATGTTGCAAACATTGTGACAGTGAATATATCACCAAGGATCCAAAAGAAACTTATAGACAACATCAAGAAAATATCGAAAAATATTGGAAAATATAGCAAACTTTCAAAAATACAAAAATATTCATTTTTTTCAATTTTTTAAACATCTAAAGCAACAACAACATAAAATAAACACATTGCCACATAAATATGAAAAGAAAATTGATATATAAGATGTATAAGATGTCTAGTGATACATCATACATCAATACTGAATCGCGTCTTGAGTCTTGACTCCTAAACCTCGAAATATCATCAAAAAATATAATAGAAGTATCTCTTCATCATGAATCATCTACACTGAAATCAGATAAATTATCTATGGGAAAAGGTAATGGCTTTGGTAATGTCTCTTCCTCTAGAAGAAGAAGGCCCTGGCATTGGAGCTAGATTATGATGTCCTCTAGAAGAAGAAGGCCCTAGGGATGGAGCTAGATTCTGACATCCTCTAGAAGAAGGTGGCCCGAGGACTGGAGTTGGACTCTGACATCCTCTACTAGTGATATTGCTAAGTCTAACTCCCTATCTCACTATTTGTGAAGGTGGTGGCATACTCCCAGTGTCAATATCCACCTCCTACAAAGGTGTTTATTCTGGAATATCCTCCTCTACTACACTACCCCTTGTCGTCACCTCCTACACATCCCTCCTATAACCACTCATGCATCAACTCCATGACAAGCCTCTCAGTCTCCACCCTCCATGCAATAATGGTGTCAATCCCATCCAAAGGAATGGCCTCCATGTCAAGTGTTTTCTCAAGCTACTTCACCCACAACCAGAGATTGCAGTAGACATGGACCATGTCATTCGGGAACTGGGATTCTAGCATGTATGAGGGTCATGAATTATAATATATAATTTAGAGGGTGATAAGAAATAAATTATAATTTATAATGAATTTAAAATTTAATTTGAAAACTTTTAACCTGTTGCACTTCTTGAGGTGCATTTTTTCAAACACACTCCAATTGCAGTCGCAACCTTAAGAGCTACATGTTTGACTAAGCACCTGAATGGCACGTTTTTGTAAATTGGGTATTTTTGTGCCGTAACTTGTCCACCAAGCATCTATAATGAATAAGAGAAACATAAGAAAAGATATTGAAATTTGAAACAAAGAAAGAAGAGACCTTGAAATTTGAAACAAAATGAAGCTTACTTGGCATTTTGGTCATCCTATCCCGGATAGTCATGTCAACGCCAAATGTTCCAATGGTCATCCTATATATTTCCATTTCTTAGAAATCTCTACACATTCATGCAAACTTGGAACCATCCTCTAAATACATGTGAGAAATCCGTCCATAACCTCAACATCAAATCTAAAATGACATGAGTAAGAGAACATGGGGTTAAAACTTGAGGTATATCCCTGCACCATGAATGGGGTGATGGAGTGTATTGTTCCATTGCTCATCAAACACCTTCCATATAAATAATCATTTTTTATAACTCTCATACCCCTTGTCCTCATAATAGGTATAGATGGCTTCTTTGGCCCTAGCCATGGCATCATACAAGTAGTCCATTGTGGGCTTATCTCCATCAACCAAGTAAAGAACCTTTACCAAAGGTTCGCTAATGGCACACATCTCCTCCACTCTAACACAGAAACTTTCCTGGTATGACACTAGCCTGGATATGTCCTGCCCCTCCAGTTTAGTGCTAAATGATAAAGCATGACACTCATATGAAAGGAACATTCTCTTCACCTCGACCATACAAGTCCAAGGAGACTAAAGGCAAATGAAGCTAGTGGAAAAATGTGTGATTGCAGGAAGCACTAATTCCCTATTACCTGTGAATTGTCTCATCAATCTAAGGATAGATGCATGATCATATATAAATTTTGTGATGTTCCTAGATGATTCAATGATATATCCTTGATATAGGCAATTTTGGCCATATCATCTAAAATCAAATCAATGCAATGGGTGACACAAGGAGTCCAAAACAAGGTTGGATACCATAGCATAAGCAACTTGCCAACGGCCACATAATTAGCAACGTTACCTGTTATGACTTAGACAACACTCTGCGGAACTATTTCTTGGATGATTTGATGGGCTGATTTGATGGCTGGAAATTATTCTTACAAATTGTTGGTGTAATCTTTGGAGAAGGGCAATTTTGCTTCAATAAGAAGACGTTAGGGTTGAGATTTCACCTTCCTTATCTCTTGTTGTAATCATTGTTCATTTTATGAATATTGTTGTTGTCATTTCTACATATTGAGAGGTCATTGTTGTCCCCTTCTTATTCACCATTGCATCATATACTTGGTTGATTTGTAACTGTCATGAGGTGTGTCTTTGGAAAGGCCCTCCTTTAATTCTTTGCATATTGAAGAAGATCCATGTGGTTAGTTAGAGCGTATTATTAATAGCTTAACTACACTGTCAGTGCCATGGAAAAAGACCCTTCTGAGGGCCCCCAATAGATGACTGGGGTTCTTGGTCTAGGACCAAGCAGTAAAGACCCTTGTGAGGGCCCCCAGTAGATAACTGGGGTTTTTGGTCTGGGACCAAGCAGTTAAAGTCCCTAGATATGACTAGGGCCCCTGGACATGTTCTAGGGTACCCATGCCTGGGGCATGGGTTGATCCTTGGTCTTATACCTTGGTGGATAAGTCCCCATAAATGTTCTGGGGCAACCTGGTCTTTGATCAGGTGTTTGTTGGTGTATGACCCTCTTTGAAGGTGGGCATGACCACATGAGGGATGTATCCCATATGAAGTGATGATAAAGTTAAAAAAGGTCACCTTGAGAATTATATGGACTTGTGTAAACCTCTCCTAAACCCTCCTCCCTTGATCTTGTTGGGCTTGAGTTTGTCTGGGGTTTGTGTTTTGTATTTTTAGGGGTTAATACAAGAAATAATTAATAAATTGAAATTGAAAAATATATTTAATTAATATTTATATTAATTAAATATATTATTTTTATTATTATTTCTTTTAATTAGCCCTCACCCTTTAGTATAAATAAAGACCCCTCCCTCTTATTTTCTACACTTCATTCTATCTCTCTCCAAAGTGTGACGCATTGTACCTTTGCAACAGTTCGGCCTCTTTCTGAAACAGCTCAGCCTCCTCTGCAACAGATCGGCCTCCTCTTGTAACAGATCGGCCTCCTCTTGTAACAGATCAGCCTCCTCTTGTGACAGCTCAGCCTCCTCTTGCTATAGATCAGCCTCTTTGCAACCTAGCGGCTCCTTTGATGGCAGTCTTCTGACTTTTATTTGTGGCAGGGTTCTTGATCTAGGTCTTGCTGATTTTGTTTTGCTGTCTGGAGTATAGGGAGTGTCTCTCACTGCTGAGATTTCTGGTGTTGTAAACAGTCAGGGAACAAAACCCTTTTTATGTCTGCCATCCCATATCTGAGTGCTTTGTGAGGGCCGCGGCACTCTAAGAAAGGTGGTTGGGCCATCCTTAAGATAGCCGTCCCACTTCCTAGTTGTTTTGTTCTTGCATGAGGGTTTGTGAAGTGTTTTTATGTGAAGTTCTGGTGGAGGTTTGACTGTCCTATAATTCTCTTTGACAAGAGATCTCACCCATGAGGTAGATCCATGATCTTGTACTTTTTCTGAGCATATATTCAGTGGCTCTTCATCTCTTATGTGTGGCATGAACACCTTCAGTGATTAGGGGTAAGAATTCAAGTTAAGTTATTTGTTCAGATTCATCTACTTAAATTTGCATGTTGTTCTAAAGATTATCATTGCCTAGATCTGCCTTTCTGAAGTTTAGATCTGTGTCTTAGTTTGGAGCTTTATCAAGATCTACTAATTAGATCTGTTCTTTTGTTTAGATCCATGTCAGATCTATATTAGATTAGATTTGTTTCTTAGTCTAGATCTAATCAAATTAGTTATGTTCATCAACTTGGGTTTACACTAGATCTGTTGTCATTTATCTAGATCTGTTTATCTACTGACTAGATCTGCTTATATATTGTTTAGAACTGCTTAGATCTGTCTCCTACTTGTTTAGATCTTGAGCAGACCATTGATTAAATCTGTGATCTTTTAGTTGAGCTTATGTAATCATTGACTATGAACAGGATACAATACTAGATTTGATCTTTGTGTATAACTGAGGAATTTAAATCTTCTTGTTGTTTAAATTAACTACAGTTTCAAATTTATTGTTGTTCTATCTAACAGAATTTAAAGGATAGAAATTTTTTTATTTCTACTTCCCTATTTCTAACATGGTTTCAGAGCATAGGGTGTGAAGAGAGCTCAAGGACATAAACTTGAGCCTGCATAGATCCATTTTTGTTAGGGTTGTTTTGCAGAGATCTCAACTTGGCCTCCTCATTAGTTAAAGTAGAAGACAGACTTGTAGGGGCTGCCAACTTCAATGCTTGGAAATGCAGAATAGTAAACATTCTTGAAGAGAATGACCTAGAAGAGTTGATCTCTAGGGAGATTGAAGAAACTACCTCAAACACAGCAAGGGCAGCATACAAAAGGAAACAAACCAAGGCTAAGAGAATCATTTTTTATTCTATCAAGGACAGCATGATGCCCATCATTGGTCATCTAAGGATTGCCAAAGATCGTTTTGATGCCTTAGCAAACCTCTATGAAAAGAAGGCACCAACTCAGAAAAGAATTTTGAAGAAACAATTACGTACTTTGAAAATGGGAAAAGATGATACAGTTGCTACCTTCTTCTCCAAGATTGCTCAAACCAAAGATCAGCTTATTGCAATAGGAGTTCCTGTAGATGATGATGACCTTGTTCAAACAGCATTTGATGGACTTCCTGATTCTTGGGTAGTTTTTCTTGCATCCGTAAATGGAAGAGAATCACAACCAAATTTTGAAAGATTGTAGCATGACTGCTTAGAAGAAGAAGGAAGACTAAACAGCAAAAATGATTATTTAATTCTAAAAGATCATGCCCTTGCATCAAAGACCAAGAAATGGAAGAAGTTCCCTAAATCAAAAGGCAAAGGTAAGAAACCCCAAGGTAAGCTATCTCATCTCAATCCTCATTTATCTAAAGTTAAATGTTTTAATTGCAATAAGCTAGAACATTAAGCAAGAGATTGCAGGAATTCTCCCTCTCAGCAGAAAAGAAGAGGAAGATTCCAAGCCTCAGTTGCCACTGAAGAGGCTAAACCTCAAGAGGAGCCTCAAAGAAGACAAACCAGGGCTGCCACCAAAGAGCAAGAACAACAAAAGGAATATTATCTTATCTCTGTTGAAATAATGTAACTGCGAAGAGCATTCTTATTATTTTGTTATTGGATTAAATCCCCATTGTGGATTAATCTTGTCATTATTATTATTGGATTAAATCCCCATTAAGGATTAATCATGTCATTATTAATATTATTGTTATTAGATTAATCCCCATTGAGGATTAATCAAGTCGGTAATTGTATAAGGACCAAATCCCCTTTTGCGGATTGGTCATCGAGCAATTACAAAGTGCAGAACAAGAAGTCGG
>ML790762.1:43186-57527 GCA_009831015.1 Picea engelmannii | reverse complement strand
TGCTGGGTTTTCTTCCCCTAGAGGGTTTCCCAGGATAAATGTTGTGTCTCTTGTGGATGTGTATTTCTCAGTGATATTGTTCTTATTATGCTCTTATCTTTATGAAATGCAAAGAACTATAATAATGGCATAAACATTAACAATCTCAACTCTTTCCGGCACTATTACCAAGTCTGAGGAGATTTGGTTAATAGACAGCAGTGCTTCGAGACACATGACAGGCTTCAAACAAAACCTTGCAAACTATCAAGACAAGAAATTCAAAGCAAAGGTGGAACTAGGTAATGATGGCACCTATGACATAAAAGGTTTTGGACCTACCTCTTTCCGATTTCAATCAGGTAATATCTTTCATATTAATGAAATTCTTTATGTCCTTGGTCTAAAGAAAAATCTAATCTTTGTTCCAGTTTTAGAAAGTAAGGGTTAATCAGTAGCTTTCTCCAAAGGGAAGGCCCCTTTGTGGTCCTCAAATGAAGATTTAAGTATTGCTATAACTATTGGAACTCGTGAAAGTGGACTTTATAAGATTTCAGGTCAAGTTGTTCAAGCTCTAGTTCACAAGACGGTAAATCCATGCAAGCTTTGGCACAGAAGACTTTGACATCTCAACTACAACGCTCTTCCAGGTTTGCAAAAGATGGTGACAGATATGCCAGTATTTTCTTTTGAGCATGATAGTGTTTGTAAAGGTTGCTCACTTGGTAAGAATACAAAGAAACCCTATCCTCTCAGTAATAGAAAATCTAATGGCATTTTAGATCTAATTCATTCTGATCTTTGTGGGCCCATGACTACCCCATCTATGAATGGTTGTATTTACTATATCATTTTTATTGATGATTGTTCTCGTAAAACTTGGATTTATTTCTTAAAGACTAAAGATGAATCTTTCAGCAGATTTCAAGATTTTAAGAATCTTGTTGAAAATCAAGCAGGCAGACACATTCGAGTGTTCAGGACAGATAACGGTAAAGAATTTGACTTCTTCAAATACGATGAACTCTGTCGGGCTTCTGGAATTAAGAGGGAGCTAATTGTGTCGTACAACCCCCAGCAGAATGGGGTTGCTGAAAGAAAGAATAGAACTATTTGTGAAGCAGCCAGGGCCATGATGTATGACCAAAACTTACCTTTATCTCTTTGGGCCGAAGCTGCCAGTACTGCAGTCTACATTCAGAATAGATGTCCACACAAATCCCTTGAAACGAAAACTCCTGAAGAAGTTTTCACCGAAATTAAGCCCTCAGTTGATCACTTGAGAATCTTTGGCAATCCAGTCTACATTCACATTCCAAAAGAGAAGAGGACCAAGCTAGAGCCCTCCGGAAAGAAAAGAACTTTTGTGGGGTACAGTGAAACCTCAAAAGCTTACAGGATTTATATTCCAGGTCAAAAGTTCATCGAAGTAAGCAGAGATGTGACTTTTCATGAAGAAGCAGCTTTTCGTCAGGCCAGAGAACTCCCTTGTGATTCAAAGGAGCAAGAAGCTCCACCAGTAGATTCTCTAGATTCTCCTCTTCCAGATGAGCAGAGGGAGGAAACCTCAGAACTTCCAGTGGATCCCTCAAGGAACACTATTGAGTTTCCAATGGAAATACCTCCCATTAAAAGGAAACCTGCTTGGTGCCGGGAAATATTGAAAGAAGCAGAAAAGCATTCAGCTCCTAAGGGCACCTTCAGAGAAAGCAAGAAACCAGATAAGTACTTCGGTCTCATAGCTAATTTAAATACTGTGATTGATTCATAACCTTCCACATTTGTTGAAGCTCCAAACATCAAGTGTGGAAAGATGCTATGAATGAAGAATATGATTCTATTCTAAAGAATGATGTATGGACCGTAGTTCCTAAACCTCATGGCAAATCAGTAGTAACTTCAAAATGGTTTATAAGATAAAGCATGCAGCAGATGGCAGTATTGAGAAATACAAGGCGAGATTCATGGCTCGTGGTTCCTCTCAGAAAGAAGGAATTGACTACGACAAGATTTTTGCTCCAGTTGCTAGGTATACTTCAATTAGGATTATTATCTCTCTTGCAGTAGTTTTTGGTTGGAAACTTCACCAGATGGACGTTAAGACTGCTTTTCTTAACGGTGAAGTTGAGCAAGAAGTATTTATTGAGCAACTTGAAGGTTTTGTGATACATGATAAAAGATCTCATGTGTGCAAACTCAAGAAAGCCCTATACGAGTTGAAACAAGCTCCGAGAGCTTGGTATGGTAGAATAGACAGTTTTCTACAAAGTCTTGGATTCACCAAGAGCATAGCAGATCCAAATCTTTATATAAAGATTGTTCAAAATCATCCAGTTATCCTAGTCTTATACGTGGATGATCTGTTCCTCACTGGAGAGGAAAACTTGATAGCTCAAACTAAGAGGGAGCTTTCTGTAGAGTTTGAAATGAAAGACTTGGGACTCATGCACTATTTTTTGGGCTTGGAGGTTTGGCAGAAACCAGGAGAGATCTTTCTCTCACAGGTTAAATATGCAGTTGATGTGCTCCGCAGATTTGGCATGATGGACTGCAAGTCCATGACTACTCCAATGATCTCTAACCTAAAGAAACTACAAGATCAAGTTACAGGTTCATATCCTGAAGATCCCACCTTATATCGACAAATCATTGGTTCTTTGATGTATCTCGTACATACAAGACCAGACATTTGTTATGCAGTAAATGCTCTCAGCCAGTTCATGTGTGAACCGAAGCATATACATATGGTTGTTGTGAAGCATATTCTGAGATATGTTCGAGGAACTATAGCTTATGGTCTCAGATACACTTCCAGTGGAGGTGTAATGCTCCATGGTTTTACAGATTCAGATTGGATGGGCAGTACAGTGGATCGGAAGAGCACTTCCGGATATTGCTTCAATTTGGATTCGGCAATGATTTCCTGGTCCAGCAGGAAACAGGGCTCCATAGCCCAAAGCACTGCAGAAGCAGAATACATTGCTGCAAGTGCTGCTAGTAGAGAAGTAGTGTGGCTTAGGAAGCTACTTTCAGACTTATTCAGTTCAAAGCTTGAACCCACAGTCATTCACTGTGACAATCAGAGATGTACAAAGCTCATCGAGAATCCAATGTTTCACAACAGATTGAAACACATTGAGATGAGATACCACTATGTCCGGGACATGGTGCAGAAGAACATTCTCAACATTCAGTATGTTCCGACGGCAGAACAGACAGCAGATATTTTTACCAAGCCATTGTCCCTGACAAAGTTTGTATACTTTCGTGACAAGCTTGGTATAGCTGAGAATGCCTCTCTTGCTAAGAGGGAGTGTTGAATTTGAAGCAGCTGCAAGAGCCATTCTCTAGGAGGATGGCAAAGACCCTAGCTGAGATCTAGGGCCCCCAGTGCAATCCTGGGGATTTGGTCTGGGACCAAACAGTCAGTGCCATAGCAAAAGACCCTTGTGAGGGCCCCCAGTAGATGACTGGGGTTCTTGGTCTAGGACCAAGCAGTAAAGACCCTTGTGAGGGCCCTCAGTAGATAACTGGGGTTTTTGGTCTGGGACCAAGCAGTTAAAGTCCCTAGATATGACTAGGGCCCCTGGACATGTTCCAGGGTACCCATGCCTGGGGCATGGGTTGATACTTGGTCTTATACCTTGGTGGATAAGTCCCAAGAAATGTTTTGGGGCAACCTGGTCTTTGATCAGGTGTTTGTTGGTGTATGACCCTCTTTGAAGGTGGGCATGACCACATGAGGGATGTATCCCATATGCAGTGATGATAAAGTTAAAAAAGGTTACCTTGAGAATTATATGGACTTGTGTAAACCTCTCCTAAACCCTCCTCCCTTGATCTTGTTGGGCTTGAGTTTGTCTGGGGTTTGTGTTTTGCATTTTTAGGGGTTAATACAAGAAATAATTAATAAATTGAAATTGAAAAATATATTTAATTAATATTTATATTAATTAAATATATTATTTTTATTATTATTTATTTTAATTATCCCTCACCCTTTAGTATCAATAAAGACCCTTCCCTCTTATTTTCTACACTTCATTCTATCTCTCTCCAAAGTGTGACGCATTGTACCCTTGCAACAGTTCGGCCTCTTTCTGAAACAGCTCAGCCTCCTCTTGCAACAGATCGGCCTCCTCTTGTGACAGCTCGGCCTCCTCTTGCTATAGATCAGCCTCTTTGCAACCTAGCAGCTCCTTTGATGCCAGTCGTCTGACTCTTATTTGTGGCAGGGTTCTTGATCTAGGTCTTGCTGATTTTGTTTTGATGTCTGGAGTATAGGGAGTGTCTCTCACTGCTGAGATTTCTGGTGTTGTAACTAGTCAGGGAACAAACCCCTTTTTCTGTCTGCCATCCCATATCTGAGTGCCTTGTGAGGGCTGCGGCACTCTAAGAAAGGTGGTTGGGTCATCCTTAAGACAGCCGTCCCACTTCCTAGCTGTTCTGTTCTTGCATGAGGGTTTGTGAAGTGTTTTTATGTGAAGTTCTGGTGGAGGTTTGACTGTCCTATAATTCTCTTTGACAAGAGATCTCACCCATGAGGTAGATCCATGATCTTGTACTTTTTMTGAGCATATATTCAGTGGCTCTTCATCTCTTATGTGTGGCATGAACACCTTCAGTGATTAGAGGTAAGAATTCAAGGTAAGTTATTTGTTCAGATTCATCTACTTAAATTTGCATGTTGTTCTAAAGATTATCATTGCCTAGATCTGCCTTTCTGAAGTTTAGATCTGTGTCTTAGTTTGGAACTTTATCAAGATCTACTAATTAGATCTGTTCTTCTGTTTAGATCCATGTCAGATCTATATTAGATTAGATTTGTTTCTTAGTCTAGATCTAATCAAATTAGTTATGTTCATCAGCTTGGGTTTACACTAGATCTGTTGTCATTTATCTAGATCTGTTTATCTACTGACTAGATCTGCTTATATATTGTTTAGAACTGCTTAGATTTGTCTCCTACTTGTTTAGATCTTGACAAGACCATTGATTAAATCTGTGATCTTTTAGCTGAGATTATCTAATCATTGACTGTGAACAGGATACAATACTAGTTCTGATCTTTGTGTATATCTCAGGAATTTAAATCTTCTTGTTTAAATTAACTACAGTTTCAGATTTATTGTTGTTCTATCTAACAGAATTTAAAGGACAGAAATTTTTTTAATTCTACTTCCCTATTTCTAACACTATTTTCCCCCAAAATAAGGAAAGATGATTAAATACTCTATTTTAAAAGTTATTGGACCAACTTTTCAAGGTGTAAAGTTCCAAAAAACTACTAAATATTATTAAAAACTAATATATAAAATTACACATACTCAAAATTATATAGGATTAAAATTGTAGAATAAATATTATATATTTTTAAAAATCACGTATTATATATATATATATATATATATATATATATATATATATATATATATATATATATATAAACAAGAAAACACGTAAACAAGTAAAGAATCAAATCTATTTTAATTAAACAAGTAGGTTATATATATATATATATATAACTTTTTTTTAGAAATGCAATAAAGCTTATCATAATTCATTATGATTAAAGGAAAATTATGATATATATGTTAGGATAAACTTGACTTGGTAAACGTGTAAAGAGTCAAATCTATTCTAAGTAAACAAGTGGGTTTTGGGCCCATGGCATTGGTGTCCCATGGATTTTGTGTCCCATGGTTTTTTGATTACATGTAATGAAGCCTTTAAAAGTAAAAAAATTATTAAATATTTTTAAAGTTAAAATTTTGTTATTTCATTTCTCATAATAAAGACATAATTTAAAACTAAAAATCTAGAAATTACACCATTATCATACACATAATATTGAACTAAACATCTAAAAATTATACCACTTTCATAATGAGTATTATAGGATTGCATACTAATTGTTGTGCATGGTGATCTTTTGTGAAAGAAATTGAAAACTCTCCAAAACAAAAATAAAAAATAATATATATATATATATATATATATATTAAAAAATACCACCAATCTCCAAATTATATAATAAAAAATTCCCTTCGACATGCAACTCTTTTGAATTTTAAAGCATTTTGATTGGCTAATATCGTATGACATGGAATTGCTATTAGGGTTTGGGGGCGCATTTTATAGTCAAATTCGCTCTAATGCATCATGTGATCCTTCATCCTATACTTCTTTTTCATAACTAGGATCCCAATCCCTGTGAAATACTTTGATCAAACCTAATAATGAAGATATCTCCTTTGGACTGCGACAATGAAACCATTTTAATGCATAATCTTTCAAGGTAAGTACAAACATTCTCATCGTGATATCTCCATGGATGACATTAAGATCTAAAATAAGTTCAATGAAAGATGTAACATGTTGTGCGGCTAGATGAGGGTGTCCGTGGAACTTCAAAGCATGGTCGAACCATCTTGGAGGAGGGAGCCCATTCGAATATACCAAGATAATTGAGAAATCTAATGGGACAAAATATTTGGAATCAAATCATTCTTTCATCCATGATGCCATACTTCTTTACTTCAAATGTTCTAGCTTATTTTCAATATCTGTGGAGTCATTAGGTGAGTCTTCAAATACCTTCAAGTCTGTTGGATGTCCTCACCTCTACAAACAACAACTTATCTTCAAATCATTTGGAACGGGGTTTCATTCCGTCATGGAGTTGCCAGATAAGAATAAGATCTTCAAAGAAATGCCCTCATCAAATCACAATAGTCAATCTACTAAAACTCAGAAACTGGACTTTGTCCCTGACAACAGCACCAATTTGTAACCTCCCAGACTTGCAATCAAGAATATTCAAGTCCCTAAAGAAAGCACAACCCTAGAGGCACTTAGAAAGGTTGGCCATTGTCACCACAACAACTTTTCTTCTCACTTTAGGATGGCTCTCCTCCAACACAAAGGGATATTCCCTAGAAAAAAAATGGGCAAGATGTAGTTTAGAAATAAATGGGATGGTGGATTGCCAAGACCAGTGCCTATCCAATGGGCGATGGATTCAAGATAAACAATCAAGAGGGTTCAAACAATATGGAAGAAAGCATAGTTAAGCCATTACGAACATGGATAGAGGGTTCGAACAATATGGAAGAAAGCATAGTTAGGTCGTTACGAACATTCTCTAATTGACCACATGGATTTACTTCAATGTGCAAAAAATTAAAGGAGGGCTCTTCCAAAGATGCTCCTCACAGCAAGTACAAAATCAGCCAAGTAATAAGGTGTAACCATGAATAATTAAAGGACAGCCACCACATATGAAACCATAAATGAAACAGACACAATAGGAAGCCCTCTTTAAAGAGTGAATAGCCAACAATACATCATTCACCAAGTGTGATTTCACTACAAGATCAGGAAATCCTAAACATGCCACACTTAATGTTGAACCCTAGCTAGGGCAACCCTCAAAGATAGAATGAACAACCCTAACTAAAGATTACAACAACAAAATCCTTCAATAAACAAAATGATTACAGCAAGATGAAGGGATGGTTTCACCTCAAACCTAACGCCTTCTTTTGGGGCAAGACTGCATTTCTCCAAAGATTATTACCAACAGATTTATACAAATACTTTCCAGCCATCAAAGCAACCCAAGAAAAAGAAAAGAAAGATGAAGAACCTCACATTAAAATGCCCCTTAACTTCTTCCTCCCAAAAGATCTTCAACTTAGCTTGGAGGGGAACTCCCACAATTCCAACCATGCCTAGTAAATGAGAGCTCTCTTCCTTTTATAGAGCTCATCCTAAACCATTTTAAAATAAAATATCATTGACTAGCTTCTAAATCCATGGTTCTTCTAGAAATAATAATTTAAAATACATAAAGGAGTCTAGAGCTCATCTTCAACCATTTTAAAACAAAATATTACTGAGTAGCTTCTAGATCCATGATCCTTCTAGAAATAATAATTTAAAATACATAAAGGAGTCTAGAAGTCTCGACTCTCAATAGTATAAGGAAAACTCTAGAAGCTTCTAGGGAAAAGCGTTCCTCTAGACACTTCCAATAAAATATTATTTAGAAACTCCAAGAGGTTCCTCCTCCATATTTTCTTCTAATAATTTATTTTAAAAGACCTCCTAAAATCCTCCATTAAAATATTCCTAGAAATATCTAGAACCTTCATAAAATATAACTTAAAATTCATGAGCCTTCTACTACTAGAGAGCTCCTCAAAATCTACCATGATTCCTTCCTTGAGACATGTATAGATGCCAATTTGTCACCTCTGAAGTTAAGGCACTCCTAGAAGCTTCTTTGTTCTAATGCAACTCATCTTTCTAGAAGCTTCTTTGTTTTCTTGTAAGTGTACCAAAGGTCCATATATGAATCATGCCTCCAAATATGCAATTTCACCTCGTGGAATGTGAAATGCCTAAAAAAGTGCTCCTCAATGGAAGAATATTCATTAAAATATGTAAAATGAGCTTCTAAAGCAACATCTATCATGATATCACAGTCTTTTAGCCTTGGAGCTCAAGTCTTCATAAGTTCATGCCTCATTAGGGGGTAACAGATCCCTAAGAGGAACAATTCTGACATGGTATCAAAAGGAAAAAGCAAAAAGATCATTTAAAAAATGGAGCATTGTTGTGGAGAGATTCTAAGAGTCATATGGATATGCCAAGGACTAACCCTCAACATTTACATAGTTAAACAGTATAAAGCAATTGAAACGAGAAAATGTAGTCTACTATGATACAAGAGTAAAAGAGCCACTCGAACAACTCATGTATGAAGTACTAGAACCAAAAAGAATGGACTAGTTTGTATCGGGACACCACTCTAACATCAGGGAAAATGTCCAAACAACCAGACCTAAAACCTAATTGGAGGCAGTAAATGAAGATTTTCCAGGTCCTAACAAGCTACCAACTAGGTTTGTCTTTGACTTCAAGTTGGTTGTAAGTTTCAACTGTCAAACAAGGGTTTGTTGTTGTTTTATAACAGCAAACTGTTTAGTAACTTCTTTGTTGTTTTGTTATGATTACATAGGCCATATAGGTGCTCTAGCATGTAGTTTTGTTACAAGATGTTAGCACATGCATACCATAAGCTATATAACACACCTAGAGATCTTTTAGAGCTGAAATAATGTTGTTCTAAACACTAGCATACATGAAAATGAACACAGGTATTTTTGGTCAACATGACCCTGGATAAAACCCCCCCGTGGAAAACCAGTTTGGAATCTGGGTGTATAAATGTGGAGAAAAGAAGTTGGAATACAACAAGTACAATAAACAGATGAACCTGATACAATAGCATCTTGAACCAAGCTGAAACACAAGCCCAACTGAAGAAGATGCGCCCTAGGATGGTGCGCCCTCCTCACAATGTTGCCTAGACCACTGAACTGAAGTGCTCTACTGAATGAAAGCTTTGATGGAGAAACCCTCCCACGGTACTCTGATACTGAGCTATAGCTCTCCACTGAAACTGACCTCACTGCAATCTGAGCTCTGAAAGTCCTCCCTACTGTCAGTGCGCCCTCCTCCAAGCAAGAACTACTACAACAAATAAATGAGGGTCTAAGCTATGTGGTTGCCTCCATGGATAGAAGTGCCCAAGCTTTCCTCAACTCTAGCCTCCAACCTCATCCTCATGCTCTCTCTCAAACTCTCCAAGTGAACAAATGAGTGAATAAGATCTCCTTTGCCCTTTGCGCCCCTCTTGAACCTCCATAAGGTAACCTAAAATATAGACAGATGAGATCATCCCATCTCATGTCCAATCAAAGGTTGAGATCATCCCATAATAATCTCACTCTTAAACCCACTTTGGGTTAAGTTCCCTAAGTTCACTTTATGTTTCTTAATTCACCCACAAAGTGAATTAATAGTCATTTAGGCTAAAATGACCAAATTTCACTTTTGACTTAAATCTCCTAAGTCAAAGTGAAATTAGACATAAAGTACAAGGCACAAAGTACATAGTACTTCCCACATGTGTTTAGGATCTCACAAACACATGGGGAACACTTCCCAAGGTACATAATCTCAACACTCCCTCTTATCGAGGAAAGTGTTTCTCACCAAGCCCATCTTGTCTCTAAAGTAGACATGTTTGCCCCTTGGCAGGGCCTTGGTGAGGATGTCTGGAATCTGCTCGTCAGTTGATATATATTGTAACTGCATTGCCCCTCTCTGAACCCAATCTTTGATGAGGTGATATCTGATCTCAATGTGCTTCGACCGGTCATGGAAAACTGGATTCTCAGAGAGTTTGATACAACTCTGATTATCGCAGTGTATGATAGTCGGTGGCATCTCCTGACCAAATAATCCTGCCAGCATCTTACGAAGCCAAATGGCCTCGCAACTGGCATCATTGGTCGCCATGTACTCTGCCTCGGCGGAACTCAAAGCATCTGATTTTTGCTTTCGACTGAACCAGGAAACAAGTCCTAACCCCAAACCAAAGTAGCACCTTGAGGTGCTTTTTCTGTCAATAGCACATCCTGCCCAGTCTAAGTTGGTGTAGCCAACCAAACTAACCCCATCACCTCTGATATAGTCCAGGCCAAAATCAATTGTCCCAGCAATGTACCTCAACACATGTTTTGCCCCAATCCAGTGAACACTCCTCGGCTCTACCATATGTTGGCTGAGAGTGTTCACGGCAAAACAAATATCTTGTCTAATGTTGACCAAATACATAAGTGAACCGATCAACTGCCTATAAACTGTAGCATCTACCAACTGGGAATCTGAAGTACTAAGCTTCTTCCATTTGGTAACCATGGGTGTCGACATAGGTCTGCAATCCTCCATCTAAAATCTGCTCAGAATATCTGCAACATACTTCCCCTGCCCGAGAAATATGTGTCCCTCCTCCTGCCATACCTCCATACCAAGAAAATAGTGCATCAACCCAATGTCACTCATCTCAAACTCTAATGCAAGTCCCTGGGTGTTGACATAGGTCTGCAGTCCTCCATCTGAAATCTGCTCAAAATATCTGCAACATACTTCCCCTACCCGAGAAATATGCGTCCCTCCTCCTGCCATACCTCCATACCAATACCAAGAAAATAGTGCATCAACCCAATGTCACTCATCTCAAACTATGATGCAAGTCCCAGCTTGCACTCAACTATGAGATCCTCGGCTCCTGTGATTAACAAGTCATCCACATATAGAATGAGAATGAGTGTGTCCTCACCTCTAATGATGTAATAGAGGTTAGGATCAACATCGCTCTTCTCGAAGCCCATCTGAAGCAAGTATGTGTCAATACGTGAATACCAAGCTCTGGGAGCTTGCTTCAGACCATAAAGTGTCTTTCTCAAAAGGCACACGTGAGTCTCCCCCTCACTCACCTCAAACCCCTGTGGCTGCTCAATATACACCTCCTCATCTATAAAGCCATTCAGAAATGCGGTCTTCACATCCATCTGATGTATGCTCCAACCCATCTCTGCCGCTATGGCAATATATTCCTGATCGAGGTGTATCTCGCAACCGGTGTGAATGTCTCATCATAATCGACTCCCTCTATCTGAGAGAAGCCTCGCGCCACAAAACGGGCCTTGTGTTTCTCTATGTTGCCATCTGTAGCATACTTGGTTTTGTACAACCACCTGGAAGTCACAACTGACTTCCCCATTGACCTCGGAACCACCTCCCAAACATCGTTGCGCACAATGGAGTCATAATCCTCCAGCATGGCCTCTCTCCAGACCTGTTGGTCCACTACCTGCGCAAATGTCTGTGGCTCAGTGTCTGAGATACTCGTCACTAAAGCCAAATATGATCCAAGTCTCACTAGAGGTCTACTCTCTCTGAATTGCCTCTTGGGCTCTCCTACGTTCTCCTTGGCCTCCTTCGGGGTCTCCTGAAACCATCTAGGTCTCCTCTTCCTTGAAGTGGTCAATGGTGAAGTAAGATCTCCCTGCCCAAGAGTATCTGCCTCAGGTCTAGTCTCAACACTCTGAGATCCTGAAGCCTCTTCCCCCTCTGACTGTGACCCTGAAGTTGTGCATGGTGACCCTGTCACCCCTGATACTAGTGTACCGGAAACTTGAGGTCGTGCTCCCTCTGAGACATCAATCGGTGCCTCTGCATCATCCTCCACACTGACTCTCGACTCGAGAGATCTCTAAAAAGCCCTACCCTCCTCAAATATGACATCTCTACTCACCACCACTCTCCTAAGTGATGGAATGTAGATACGGTAGGCTTTGGACACCTCTGAGTATCCAACTAGAATCCCCTGCTGGGTTGTGGGGTCTAGCTTTGTCCTCTTCTCTGAGGGGACATCAGAATAGATCAAGCACCCAAAGATCTTGATGTGCTCGACATCGGGCCTCCTACCAGTGAAGGCCTCCTCAGGAGTCATCTTCCCCAATATCCTGTGGGGGCTCCTCGGAGCTCTGAAAGTCCTCCCTGTTGTCAATGCGCCCTCCTCACCAAGTGCGCCCTCCTCCAAGCAAGAACTACTCCAACAAATAAATGAGGGTCTAAGCTATGTGGTTGCCTCCATGGATAGAAGCGCCCAAGCTTTCCTCAACTCTAGCCTCCAACCTCATCCTCACGCTCTCTCTCAAACTCTCCAAGTGAACAAATGAGTGAATGAGCTCTCCTTTTCCCTTTGCGCCCCTCTTGAACCTCCATAAGGAAACCTAAAATATGGACGGATGAGATCATCCCATCTCATGTCCAATCAAATATTGAGATCATCCCATAATAATCTCACTCTCAAACCCACTTTGGGTTAAGTTTCCTAAGTTCACTTTATGTCTCCTAATTCACCCACAAAGTGAATTAAAAGTCATTTAGGCTAAAATGACCAAATTTCACTTTTGACTTAAATCTCCTAAGTCAAAGTGAAATTAGACATAAAGTACAAGGAACAAAGTACATAGTACTTCCCACATGTGTTTAGGAGCTCACAAACACATGGGGAACACTTCCCAAGGTACATAATCTCAACAGTAATGTTGTGATAAAAATGGAGGGTGAGATTGACATCACCACACAAGGCAAGGAAAAGAAAAATTATGAATTGGACCAAAAGTTGCAAAGAATGGGAACTAAAATGAAGAAACTATCAAAGGGAAAAAATACATAAACCTAAGGCAAGGCAAGATAACATCCCTAAGGACAATTTCAGACAAGTATAATAGAGGGTTCATGAAGTAAAAGAAATTGACCCAATGTAATTTGTGCAAAACCCATAATACTTCTAACCACTGTTGGAATGGTTGCCTACCAACCGATGGAATCAAGAAATATCTTTCAAGGAGAAATGGCACCAAGGAAACAATCAAAGACCATTTAGAACTCAAGAACAACAATAAGGGCAAAAAGAAATCCCAAATGTATTCAAATCCCAAGCACAAAACAGCGAGAACCACACAATAACCCTAATAAGTGGGAAGCAAGATTTTAAATGTTTTGCATGTGGAATGTGGGGACATACAGCACAAAACATTATCGTATCCATTCATGGAGTCCTTGTTTGTTCATTAGGTGGACCAAAACATCATGACACTGTAAATTGTACAACGATAAAGGAAATTTATGAGAACTGAAAGATGATTCAAGTGCCAATGGAACCAAAACAGAATGAAGTTTTAACTACAACAAAATCCAAACTCAATATATATGCAAGGAGAGACTACAATGAAGAAAATCAAGAGAGTGATGGCAACATGGACTTTGCAATGCAAAGAAAGATTTAGGAGGAAGCATGTAGAGCAATCAAAGACGGAAAAAGACAAGAAAGAAAGAGACCTCGAAGGCACAGATCAGTTACAAGATCTAGAATATGACAAGCAATGCCGAAAAGAAGGTACAAGAATTCCTCAATCTAATAAATATCGATGAAGATGAAGATAGGGACCCTACTACGTAAAATTAGCACATTCTTTAGTAAAGAATTACAAATTCCTACATTAGTTATGGGTAAAGATCTATCTTACCAGGATCCGGATTCAAATGCGTTAGATTTTTGAAAAGCCAGGATCCGGATACGGCGAGGATACGTCATGTACAAAAATATAATAATATTTTTTAATTTAAAAAATATATATATTCGAGGTAAAGTCTACAGAGGTATACATACCCTAACCCCCTTTGAAGTTGTGACCTCTTAGGAGGAAACACATGTTCTTCACTATTAGACCCACTTAAGCTGTATATAATTAAGTAATAAAGTACCAAGTAATAAAAGTAATAATTAGTCTCCGAGGTGTAGGACAGTCGGTGACGGAGTGTGTTGTTAAGCCACTCCGTGATGTTAAAGTCACCGGTTCTAAACCTGCGGGGACAAAAAATCCAACCATGTTAAGGGTTGGTGTGGCTCAGGCCGGGTGCGATCCCCGGGTGA
>ML790762.1:7451-42883 GCA_009831015.1 Picea engelmannii | reverse complement strand
AAAAAAAAAGTAATAATTAAGCAATAATATAAAATTATAAATATAAAAGATTATTAATTGGTACTTAAATATCATTCCCCTTATATTATGCAAAATTTATTTACTTCATAGTGCCCTAGTTGGTAATAATTACTTTATATGTATCTATATTATTAGATATTATAAAATTAACTAATTGTTACATCTACATAATAGTTTATATTATTATAAACATTACACCTATAATGATTATAAATTTATGTTAATATAAAGTTAAATACTAAATTAAATAAATACTAAACTAAATTAAAAATTTAAAACTAAACTAACAACTGAGTAAATTAAACTAAATAGTAAATACTAAAATTCTAAATTTTAATCTAAATAATACTAAACAACTAAACTAAAATTTAATGCCCTCGTGACTTGTCCGTATTTAAAACAAATACACAGAAAAACCCTAAAAAATACCAAATACCTAAAAATTAAATATAATTTTTGCTCGGATCCGCGCGTTTGTGGGGTCGGGAGCTCAGGATCCGTCTCCTTCTACCAGGATCCGTTTTCAGTTTGAGCGGAATCGACAGGTGGCGGTTCTTTGGCGTTTCCGAGCAGATCCGGATCTGAAACGCGGATCCGGTAACAGATATATATGATGTAGTAGAAGACTTTAGCGTAGATTTAAACATAATCTCCTCCATATTTTGGGAAGAGGTATTGGGAAAACCACCTCGAAAACATAGCAATGTCACTATAAGGGTAGCCTCTCATATTACCTGCAAACCCATGGGTATGTAGACAAACATAAAGACAATTTCCCATAAAATCAAAACATATGCACCATTTGAGGTTCTAAGATTACTTAAGGAAGCTTATTGGGTATTATTCGGAAGGCCCTAGATATATCCAATGAGAGGAACCACATGTTCTAAAAAAGAAGCATTATTCTTTAGAAAGGGTTAGAAGAAGTTAATAATCACTTTAGACAAAAGGAAGAGCGCAGTAGAAGCTAAGATAGATGCCACAAAATAAATGAGCCATTGGTACCCCATCCCAATATGGAACATTTATATATGATGACAAGAGATGAAGACCCAGACCCCAATGTACAAAGTGTCATACATAAGGATGTCTTATCAAGAGAAGGCTCTAATAGAGTACTACAAGAATGGGCACATGGGCACTACTAACATTGAATTTACCTTTGGTGAATTCAAGTATTACCTTCATTATTGTTCGTGAGCACATTTGGGATCAAGTTGGACCTCTCCTTAGTCCATCATGATTGTTTGGCATCAACAGTTCATGGACACATTCTCAGTGGATTCTATGGCCATGATCCTTTACACCAAATTTGATAGATTTTAGTTTCAAGGGTTGTAATTACATTACGAAGGTTGAGTTTCAAATATTAGTGTTTGAGTGAAATAGTACACGATAGAGCTATTCTTAGTAGGTTTTTGGTTCCGCCTTCTAGAGCTTGCATGCAATATTTGATAATATGTGTTCCCTACTGCAATATGAGTAAGTTGAGATCATTTTCAGTGACATGTGAGATGTTTTGAGATAGCTATTTTTACCAAGTGATGCTAGGGAGCTGGCATGACAAATTCGATAACATATTCTTGCTCCTTATAATCATATGAATCTATTGCAAGCATTTTCTAACATGCGAGATATTTTGTGGAACTGTTATTTTTAACAGGTGGAGTGAAGGTGATTAGATGGAAAAAAGGGAGCATATTGTTGTCCATTGGAGGCAATCAAGTCCAACGAGCCTGTTTTCGATGACAAGCAAGGTGGTGTTATTTTTAGCAGTGTCGAGTTTTAAGTGTACTATTTATAGTAAGTGTGCCCTATTACCCCCCAGCCTAGGGGTAACTAGAGGAGATCATGTATCGAGGCCCGCAATCGAGAACATGATCTACACCATGATGATGATGATGATCAACATGTCCACAAATGGCAGCCCAGCAACTCCCCTCATTTTTCTCCCAATTGGATCAACCAAAGCTCATCACATTCAAGCAACCTAAAGTATGGGAGATGGTAAGCTATTGTCGCCATGAGGCATGTTAGTCCTTTTTCATGCAAAGTGTTGTACTTAATGTGTGGGGCATGTGGATGAGGATCTTTGGTTGAAGTTGCATAATGGATCATTCATTTAGGAAATTGTGTCAGTTGCCTTGTTTCACCTTGGTGGTAAACTTTTGTGCCCTAGTCCCGGGTTGTCACTGCCCAAGGAAAAGAGGTAATATTGGGGGGGGCTCCCAAGGGTAATGTTTCGCTCTCAATCATACTTGACACTTTCCACCTTGAATCCTCTCATATTATACTAAACTTCGGCAATGATCCATTCTCTCATGAGAAGAGGGGTTGAAGGCCCAGAGGTTGTTCTGCAACTTCTATAAAAGAATAAGAAAATGATGCTAGAAAAGAAAGTGAACATAGCAAAGTAGGACCACCAAAAGTCGGTCCAACTTGAGCTCTACTCGGTCAGTACTCACCCCGGTCCCAAAAAAGTGATGTTAAAGCGTGCAACCTTTTAAAGGGGACTAGCTGATATAATATAAAAAGTAGGGATTGGAAAGATGGCTAATAAAGGGGTTTGGAAAAAGGTGCCACACAAATATTGGATAAATCAAGACCAAGCACACCCTCCACAAAGGTGCTCATAGAGATGGATTAACACCATAATCCATGAAGGAAGCCCTTAACCATATCACTTTCACACTTACTCTTGGAGGGTTTTACTTTCCCTTGACACTCTCGAGACATATCCCTCTACCTGGGTTATTTTCTTTCCTCTCTGAGTGGCACACCTAATAAGGTTGGATGATGACCCTCGCATACTTAAACTTGGTAACTCACATGGGGTCCTGGCTGGTGTGATGCTTGAAGGGGATACTAAGGTGAATTTTCTAGCATGGCTTATATCTTAAGTTGCAGCTTACTTCGCATGTTTTAAGGACTGATGTTTCTTATGAACTTTGGCTAACCATGTTTTATACTTTGGCTTGTTTTAAATACCCCTGACATGGTTCTTGAGGGACATCCTGGGCTTGTACCCAAGGCATTGTGGCTTTATTGAAAGACTATGGCACGTGTGATGGAGAGCAATGGGTCATCCCGTGACTCACCACCCCCAGATAATGGCTCTCACATTCTCAATGGACAGATGGGCTTGGTTTGAGCAATACTTGTCATTATGCCATTCATATGGGCTAGAAGCCCACAAGCTGGGCAAAGCACTCTGAAGCTCTTGTGCACAGAGGATGGAGGACGTTGCCTTTGGAGGTACCTCGACACCACTTGGGGATGAGATTGTGCCCTTCTTGCACTTGGACGTGGCCTTTGGGGGCCTATGACGTCATCCTCTAGCCTTGACGTCACCCTTTGGGGCTAGGGTTTGATGGATTTTGTGGTTCTGGAGGTGGTTTGACATGGTTTGAGATGAGGAGACACCTTGCTTCACATCCGCACATTGGAGCATGCCACATGGCCTTTGGAGGCCTAACGTCTCACTCCCTGAGCCTTGACGTCGTCACATTTGAGCATTACGTCACCCTTCTAGGGCTTGACGTCACCGTTTTCAAGTTTTATTTGATATAAATTTCATTTTTTGGCATTATGTAGAGGCAAATTAAGAGGTTGGCCCCACTTATTTTGTGTTATTGACAAATTATGTGGACAAATTCTATTAGGGTGGCCTCATATAAAAAGACCACCCTCACATTTAATTTTGGATCATCACTTTTCACCTTTGTGGGAGTAACTTCTGAAATATTCGCCCTATTTGGGCTACTAGCTCTTTTCACTTATGCGCTATGCTTGGAGGTTCATTTGTGGATGTTTTCTTGCTGATTTTGGAGAGCAATTTCTGCAATTAGCATTCTGTCTCATGATATCTTGGCTAAAGTAAGTAAATTTCTACAATTTATCTTTATGTTATTATTTTTCATGGTGAATTTTGTTATTTTATGCTAGATGTCTCGCTTGGTAAAACCCTAAGAGAGGAGCATAAGTGCTTCCTCCTCTCACAAAGTTAATTTTGTCCAAAATTTGTGAAGCATTCTTGAAAGGGTTTGTTATCTCGCAATTTGTACTTTGATGGAAGGGAAAAGGAAAATGAAGACAAAAAGGCGTAACAGGAGACTATCCTATCACTATCACCTCAACGGGATATCTCTTTCTATTTAGGGTGGTGGGCCCAGGGGAGACGTCCTCGGTGACCTGGGGTTTTGAGAAGGCAAAGGATTAAGGCCAAGTAAAAGTTTCCTTCTCACAAGTCACCACCGATCAGAAAGTCCGGCTAAACAGCCAATAAAGATAATAACAACCAGAAATGTACCTGCCCAGAACAAAGCAACATGAAACTATATTTGCAAGGTCACTCGCTGGTTAATACTTCATACAATCGGAGACTTTCTCAATAAAAGCAATTGACTAATATATTGATGAAGTAAGCAAAGATGTATAGTAGCAATAATCACAATACGATACTTCACAATAAATGCTTTAAAGAAGCTTCAAAATGAGCAAGAACGATTTATCATCAATGTCATAACACCAACATTCATCAGAAGCAAATGATACTATGCATTAGTCAATCTTTCAATTGCTTAAAGAAGCTTAAAATGCTGCAAAGTATGATTATAACTCAAATGGATAATAGCAGCAATGAGGTTAGTAGGTCAATCTAAGCTAGGGTTAGAAGGTATTAGTAGTTGTTCAAAGATTTTGGATGTTTGAAAGTTGTGATCAAAACACTCAAGCAAGAAGTCTTAGACCAGTGCAATCATAGGGCAAATGGAGTCAACAATAGCGGCAAGAATTGAAGGAACAATATGATAATGGTAGGGCCAAAGACAAGAGAAATTTGATGGATGAAGTGTTGGTAAGCCAAGGCTTCAACCATCAAACCCTAGGGGAAAACGGCTACTAAGGTGTAGGTAACCCTAGGCCTTAGTAGGTTTTCCTCCTTCTTTAGCTCAATGACAAAGTAAAAAACGGCTAGGATGAAGAACAAGAGATAGGGTGTTGCAATGGAAAGGCCCTAGCAATGACTTCAAAAGAGAAAACGGCTCCTTGGCATAATCTAGTAGGTAGAGAGCAATTAACATGTGCTTATTTCCTAGGGTTTATTCCAGCAATTTCATTAACAAATGCAAGTAAAACACTATAACCATTCAAGTAAGAGAAGGATTGCAGAAATTCACTTACATTCACCAAGTATTTATCAAGCCAAACCCTAGTTATAAACCATCCACCAAGAAAAATGCCAAAGATCACCAAAATAAGCCTCCTTCAACAAGTGCGCACTAGTAATTTCAGCCAAAACCCTAAGAAGGGCGCAAATTTCAGACCTCACCAAGTGGTGAGTGAAAGATGATGAGAAAAAGAGAGTTTTAGCTCTCTATTTATACAATAGCCATGACCTTGATTTTATTTTTAGGTCACAAAAGGCCGACATGGCCAAAAATACATCAAAATATTGTTTTACATTAAATGTCATAATTAAAACCCTAATCAAGCATAAAAGGTGACGTCATGCCCTTTTAGGGTGACATTAGGCCCCTTTAGGGCAACGTTGGCCTCCTGGTCCCTGGAGCAAAACGTTAGGCCTCCTTAGGCCTCCGGATCCTGCCACACATGCCACTTGGCACATAACTGCCTCCCAAAACCTCCATAAGCGTTGGATGACGTCATAAGGTGTCCTGGGTGACGTCATGGGCCTTCCACGGCCTACGTCGTGGTGGAAAGGGCACAACCCCCCTAGGTAAGGGTCTGCCAAGCTGCCTTTGGTGGAACGTCCTCCTCCACTCCAGTGAAAACCCTCTGATCCGTCTCTACCCCCTATTGGGGTCTCAGCATCCATCTGATGGGATTTCAGCGCCATGGAGGTTCGAACTAATCATCTCCCCATGTGTACCTGTCCATAAGGGTACCTGTACATCGAGTATGGCCTTGCACATCAACAGATACGCCCTCCATGGGCTCATAAGTCACAGGGATCATCAATTTTATTAAACATGTGCATAAAACCCCTTTTACCCGGACAAGTGCTCAAAGACATTATACTAAGCTACATGCCAAGTTTGGAGGAAACGCTAGGATGTCCTATTGGGCTAATGCTCATTGGATGTGGGGTGTTTCCGGGAGAGATCAAATCCAAGCCATGTGAGTGGATGAAGTGGATAATGGACGTCTGGGCAAGGGGTGCAGTGATAGCAGGGAAATGTATGGCTTACCTATGGGTGCCTCTGTAGAGGGTGAGCTACTCCTATCATGGATGCAAGTGTTTCCAAGCCCATTCATGCATTTTATCTTTATTTTTATTGTTTTTTCTTCAAGAAGCTAGTTAAGGGACATTGCCCTAGCGTGGTGACCAGTGGTGGCAATGTTACCCACAAGCATTTCACGGAAATGAGAAGGTTGGCTCGTGATGAGACCCCCTTTCTCTTGGCTATGCAACCAAGAGCCAGTACCCTGGCGTGGTGACCAACTATTGGTAATGTCATACCGCTACATGCCGATGGACCGAATAGGTTGGCTCGTGATGAGACCCCCTATCCTCTAACTAGTTCTCATTTTATCATTTTTATGGGTGCCTTTGTTTCTTGTTGAGAAGCTTTTTACAGTTTTCTCGGGGATCCCTGGGTGAAGCATCTCGAGGTTTCATTCTTTGGCTTTTTTCTTTTGCCAGCTACTTTTACCCTCTGGGCCTTCAGTCCCTTCTTCCCGCAAGGTAACGTACAACCCTTAAATATTTGGCCAACCCAATGTCCGGACCAGTGTAATGGGATGGATGAGCTGGAGAAAAATGGAAAGTGGTAAGTATGGTGGGAGCAGACAATGGCTTCTCATAAATCCCCCCAGTGGCAACTCAAAACCTATGTGCACAAGCTTACTAGGGCATCCTGTCATTCCCCCCAGATATGGTCAAGTGGATAGGTATAAGATCCAAGCACCCGTTAGAAGAAAAAAGAATTGAATGCACATATTCAAAGGTTTTGAGGATCAGAGTGACACATACCATGATACCCAGACTCATTACCTCATGGAGTAAGATCCACTTCTGCTACAAGACCAGGCCGAGGTGATGGATGTTGCTGCTTCTGACAAAGTGGAGGCACTGAAGAATGAAAAGATGGGCCCTCCAAGGCCATGCTCAAGTCGATCTATCTCTCGGTACTCCATGTCTAGGACCTGTGAGCCTCGAGACATAATCTCCTTAGTTATCCCTAAACTGGGGGGATAACAGGGTTAATATCCTAAAGCCCTAAAGTGTTAGCACTTTAGGATATTAACCTTAGACGTTTGATCTTTGACCTAGTTGAAGCATTAAGAAGGGAGAAAAGGTTGTTAGAGCCCAAACGTGCTTGCACTCTAGCAATCCTTCTCTTCAAGGTTTAAACCCAAAGGCCCAAACGTGCTTGCAGCTTAGAGTTTAAACCCTACCTCTTGGTTGCTACTAGTTCAAATCTTCAAGCATAGTTGCATTTGTTGTTATAAAGACTCCATAGCCCTAAGACATTGGTTTTAAAGCTCTCTCTCTTATGGTGAATTGATCAACAAACACTCTCTTTCAAATCTCTTAAGCTCTCTACTAACTTTACTAACACTAACATTGGCAAACTTGCTAATAAACTTGCTGATGTTGTAAAAAGTTTGCTACAGCCATCTAAGTTACATTTATTGCTGCATACACTCATATGTTGATGGCTTAATTCCTTCATAAATTGCATCTTACAATTGTATATTGTTCCAATGGATGAATGCTAAGTTTTAATGGTCAATTGTTGCAATTTTAAGCTCTAAAAGTTGCTGCTGTTACAAATTAGTTACTGCTGTTATATCATTGCTTACTGCTGCAAATTTGTATCAGCCATTTGCAACTTATATTGTCTAGTGTCTCTAAGAGGTATTAATTGCATGTTTGGACTTGGAAATAATCATATATATGCTATAAAGTGTTCTTGTTCCGGGAAGGTACTCAAATAGCTTCATACCTCTTCCACTACTTGACCTAGACCAATCTTTAGGTGATCAAGAGAGGGGGCGGTAGGCTTGGCTACTATACTTGCTACTTAGATCCCTTGAGGTCACCAGCGAAGCCTCCCTTGTGGTGGACCTCTTCCATCACTAAAACGAGGGAAGTTCTTACAAAGGTGACAGCGGTAGGATCTTCCATTGTTACGCAAGATTTGGGGACTTGTGGTGGGGTTTTGCACAAGTACATATCCTACGATAACATCTTGGCGCCGTTGTAAGGGAGGATTGAGTCATTCTCCTCAACGACATATATTTGGTAAACTTTCTCCTGAAGCCCTTATCTCTCAAGTTTACCTATCGACTCCATTGAGGGCAATTCCCTCACCTTCCTTTGATGATCTAAGGGTGATCATCTAGCGACTCCACAAAGTTCAAGGAGGTATACTAACCCTCCTAAGACCTAGAAGAGAAGGGTTCCCCGCAACTCACCTGTAGCAAAATCCTTGTTTGGAGGAAATCTTCCCTTGCCTACAATGGCATTGCATCCAATATGTTTAAGACTTTGGGCATGTCTTCCATCCCAGGATACCCTAGGGCCCCCCGGTATTACAGCCCATGGAAAAGGGGTAATACTGGGGGGGGCTCTCAAGGGTAACATTCCGCTCACGATCATACTTGACACTTTCCACCTTGAATCCTCTCATATTATACTAAACTTTGGCTATGGTCCATTCTCTCATGAGAAGAGGGGTTGAAGACCTAGAGGTTGTTCCGCAATTGCTATAAAAGAATAAGAAAATGATGCTAGAAAAGCAAGTGAACATAGCAACGCAGGACCACCAAAAGTCGATCCAACTTGAGCTCTACTCATCCAGTGCTCGCCCCGGTCCCAAAAAAGTGATGCTAAAGGTTGGAACCTTTTAAAGGGGACTAGCAGATAAAATATAAAAAAGCAGGGATTTGAAAGATGGCTAATAAAGGGGTTTGGAAAAAGGTGGCACGCAAATATTGGGTACCTCAAGGGAAAGCGCACCCTCCACAAAAGCGCTCATAGAGATGGATTAACACAATAAGCCATGAAGGAAGCCCTGAACCATATCACTTTCACACTTACTCTTGGTGGGTTTTTACTTTCCCTTGTCACTCTCGAGACCTATCCCTCTACCCGAGTTATTTTATTTCCTGTCTAGGTGGCACACCTAATAGGGTTGGATGAAGACCCTCCCATACTTAAACTTGGTAACCCGCATGGGGTCCTGGCTGGTGTGATGCTTGAAGGGGATACTAAGGTGAATTGTCTTACATGGCTTGTATCTTAAGTTACAGCTTACTTCACATGTTTTAAGGAGTGATGTTTCTTATGAACTATGGCTAACCATGTTTTATACTTTGGCTTATTTTGAATGCCCCTGACATGGCTCTTGGGGGACATCCTGGGCTTGTACCCAAGGCGTTGTGGCTTTATTGCAGGACTTTGGCACGCGTGATGGAGAGCAGTGGGTCATCCAGTGACTCACCACCCTTAAACAATGGCTCTCACATTCTCAAGACCTTGGACGATGGACAAATGAGCTTGGTTTGAGCAGTACTGGTCATTATGCCATTCATATGGGCTAGAACTTAGAAGCCCACAGGTTGGGCACAGCACCCTGGAGCTCTTGTGCACAGAGGATGGAGATCGTTGCCTTTGGAGGTACCTTGACATCACTTGCGGATGAGATTATACCCCTCTTGCACTTGGACATGGTCGTTGATGTTTTGTAGCATTGGGAGGTATTCCCACATTGGCCTTAGTGTTAGGCATGTGGGAATCTTTGTTGGCACTCACATTGCATTTTTCATTTTGTGAAAATCCCTTGTATATTGAGTTGGGGCTTCACACCCACATGGAGGAAAAAACAATTATAATTTAATGTTGAGTTTAGAAGGGGTTCCTAAACTCACTCATTAGACTCCTATAAAAGGAGAGGCAATGTGAGAAGACACTCATCACATCTCATTGTAACATTATGGAGTTGGCATAAGTGAGTGAGCACTTGTGCCAAGGAGAATGAGGTGGCAATTTCAGCAAAGGAAATTTTTCACTTGGGCAAATTTAGGGTTTCTGGACTTTTTTCTTTTTAGTTTTTCAGCCAAGGGAGAGACTCCACACATGTGAGAGAAGAGGAGGAAGAGGGTCGCACGTGTGGAGCTATACATTTCGAACAGCAAGTCGTACCACACATGCAACCGTACAGCAGGAACAGTCACAGAAAACAGGTCGCACGTGTGAGTCATACAGTCCGTACGACACGTGTGAACCATACAACTGACATCAGTAAGTCGTACAGCAGAATTGCAGGGTGACGACAGCTAGGGTTTGCAGTAGGTTTGCAAGTTGGAAGTTTTCAGGGATTTTTGTTGACTTTGTAATTTGTCGAAAGCACTGTTTTTTCCCTCTGAATTTCTCAATTGGAAAAATTTTACAAAACAGAATTTTTGTGTCTCTCGTGTATGGATGATTTCTCTCTGATCTTTGTGCTTCCGCTGTAATTTTCTGTCATAATTTTAATGTAAAATTATTCAGTGATAACAGTCCTAATTTACTGTTTGAGGTCACTTGGAAGTAATTTTCAGATCTGAAATTGAGTACATTGAATTGCCTCAAAAATTGACATGGTATCAGAGCATAGGCTCTAGAGAGAGAGGGATTCATCTCTTGAGACACAATAGCTACAAATTTTTGTTGTTGCAAATTTGTGTGGCTGCAGATTTTTGTTGGTGCAGTTTTTTTTTGTTTTGGGCAGGTCATGATGGTGAGCACTCTTAGAGTGGAGGACAGGTTGGAAGGGGCCACTAATTTCCAGGCCTAGAAGGCTATGGTCCTTTTTCTCTTGGAAGAGAATGATCTCAAAGAGTATGTTGAGATGGTGATCCCAGATCCAAAGGATGCACAAGAATTGGTAGCCCATAAGAAGAGGGAAGTGAAGGCCAAGAGGGTGTTGTTGGATTCTGTAAAGGATCACTTGATTCCTCATATTTCCGAGAAGAAGACAACAAAGGATATGTATGATGCTTTGGTAAGCTTATACCAAAGTGGGAATGCAAGCCGGAAATTGATTTTGAGGCACCAACTCCGATCTGTTGAGATGTCCAAATCAAATACAGTTGTTAGCTACCTCATGAGGATCACTCAGATTCGTGACCAACTTGTAGCCATTGGAGAGGCAGTTGATGACACAGAGTTGGTGAAGTAGCATTGAATGGTTTTCCTGGGTCTTGGGAACCATTTGTGAAGCGGATTTGTGCACGAGAAAAGCTACCACCATTTAACAAATTGTGGATCAATTGCATCCAAGAGGAGGCTCGAATAGAGTCCAAGAATGGCAAGTAGAGAGGCATTGATGATGAGAACCTAGCCCTAATTGTTCACACTAGGAACGGCAGAAGAAACGATTCTCCAAGGAGAGAGGCATCTCCAGAACAGAGGAAGATGAAGGACCTTAGCAAGGTCAAGTGTTGCACAGTGTCCACAGCGGAAGAAAAGGGAAAGGGAAGCAGCAGGGATCATTAGCTAAGGTGGATGAGGTTGCAGATAGGCTTCAAAGGGAGTTCTTATTGGTCTCCACCCTTTCTAGTACAGTTTCCGTAGTGGGACTTGGTTGGTGGATAGTGGAGCCACAGTCATATGACAGGAGAACGAGAGTTGTTTGAGAGCTTCATAGAGTCTGACTCAGATATATATGTGGAACTTGATATGGGGACCAAGCATGTCGTGCAAGGATCTACAACAGTGTCATTCTAATGGAGTTAGGAGATGTGTTGAGTGTGACAAATGTGTTATGGGTGCCAAAACTCAGGAAGAGTGTGCTCTCAGTGTCAGCGATTGAGGAGAAGGGCTATGCAGTTTTGTTCTGAGATGGACATGCATTGTTCATGCCCAAAGGATCTAGCTCATACATGGCAGTGGTTCTTGGAGTTAGAGAGAGCAACTTGTATAGGCTAAAGGGACAACCTCTGCAAGCTATGGAAAGCAACAAAGGGACAAGAGGACAAGGAGCAGGTAGCTCTGAAGGTTGTGCAACTCATAGGGAGTCAACCTTCAAGATACAGTGGGGAGGAGCCTTCGAAGTTTTGTCAAGAGGAAGTTAGACTTCAGAGAGAGTCAGCAGGATCAGAGGGAGAGTCAGTCGTCTAGAGGAAGTCAACCTTCAAGTTCAGCTGGGAGAGAGGAGTCTTCTAAGACTGTCAGGAAGGTGTCATGGGTTGAGGAAGCCAGGCAAGATGCTCAGAAGCAGGAGGCTTCTAGGAGCAAGGTGTCTTCCAAGAAGGGTCCACGTCATACAACGGAATTTACTTCTAAGTCAGAGGGAGCAGTTGTGGTAGCGGATCCAGTGTGGAAGGCAAAGCCACTTCCACTGTGGGAGGCAAAGCCACTTCTAGTGTGGGAGACAAATCTACTTCCAGGTGATGGTGGATGGAATACCTCCCTCACTAAGAGGGAGTGTTGACGTTTTGTAGCATCGGGAGGTATTCCCACATTGGCCTTGGTGTAAGGCATGTGGGAATCTGTGTTGGCACTCACATTGCATTTTTCATTTTGTGAAAACCCCTTGTAAATTGAGTTGGGGCTTGGTTGGGGCTTCACATCCACATGGAGGAATAAACAATTATAATTTAATGTTGAGTTTAGAAGGGGTTCCTAAACTCACTCATTAGACTCCTATATAAGGAGAGGCAATGTGAGGAGACACCTATCACATCTCATTATGACATTATGGAGTTGGCATAAGTGAGTGAGCACTTGTGCCTAGGAGATTGGGGTGGCAATTTCAGCAAAGGAAATTCTTCACTTGGGAAAATCTAGAGTTTTTGGACTTTCTTCTTTTCAGTTTTTCAGCCAAGGGAGAGAAGCCACACGTGTCAAGGAAGAGGAGGAAGAGGGTCGCACTTGTGGAGTTGTACAGTCCATACAGCAGGTTGTACCACGTGCAACTGTACAATAGAAACAGTCGCAGAAAACAGGTTGCACGTGTGAGTCATACAGTCTGTATGACACGTGCGGATCGTACGGATGACGTCAGAAGGTCGTACAACAGAACCCCAGGGTGACATCAGCTAGGGTTTGCAGCAAGTTGGAAGTTTTTTCGGGATTTTTGTCGAATTTGTAATTTGTAGGCAGGACTGTTTTTGTCCTCAAAATTTCTCAATCAGAAAAATTTTACAAAACGGAATTTTGGTGTCTCTTGTGTATGGATGATTTCACTCTAATCTTTGTGCCTATGCTGTAATTTTCTGTCGTAATTTCAGTGTAAAACTATTCAGTGATAATAGCCCTAGTTTACTGTTTGAGGACACTTGGAAGTAGTTTTCAGATCTGAAATTGAGTGCATTGAATTGCCTCGAAAATTAACAATTTGGATGCCTATGACATCATCCTCTAGCCTTGACATCACCCTTTGGGGCTAGGGTTTGATGGATTTTGTGGTTACGGAGATGGTTTGACATGGTTTGAGATGAGGAGACACCTTGTTTCACACCCTTGCACATTGGAGACTGCCACATGGCCTTTGGAGGCCTAATGTCTCACTTCCTAAGCCTTGACGTCATCACATTTGAGCATTATGTCACCCTTCTAGGGCTTGACGTAACCCTTTTAGGGTTTTATTTGATGTATATTTCAATTTTTGGCATTATGTAGAGGCAAATTAAGGGGTTGGCCCCACTTTTTTTGTGCTATTGACAAATTATGTGGACAAATAGTATTAGGGTGGCCTCATACAAAAAGGCCACCCTCACATTTCATTTTGGATCATCACTTCTCACCTTTGTGGGAGTAACTTCTGAAATTTTCGCCCTATTTGGGCTACAAGCTCTTTTCACTTATGTGCTATGCTTGGAGGATCAATTGTGGATATTTTCTTGCTGATTTTGGAGAGGGAATTTCTGCAATTAGGGTTTTGTCTCATGATATCTTGGCTAAAGTAAGTAAATTTTGCAATTTATCTTTATGTTATTATTTTTCATGGTGAATTTTGTTATTTTATGCTAGACGTCTTGCTCCGTGAAACCCTAAGAGAGGAGCATAAGTGCTTCCTCCTCTCACAAGATTAATTTTGTCCAAAATTGGTGAAGCATTCTTGCTAGGGTTATTATCCCAAAGCCCTAAAGTGCTAGCACCTTAGGATCTTAACCTTAGACGTTTGATCTTTGACCTAGTTGAAGCATTAAGAAGGGAGAAAAGGTTGTTAGAGCCCAAATGTGTTTGCACTCTAGCAATCCTTCTCCTCAAGGTTTAAACCCTATGGCCCAAACGTGCTTGCACCTTAGTGTTTAAACCCTACCTCTTAATTGCTACTAGTTCAAATCTTCAAGCATTGTTGCATTTGTTGTTATAAAGACTCCATAGCCCTAAGGCACTGGTTTTAAATCTATCTATCTCTTATGGTGAATTGATCAACAAAAACTCTCTTTCAACTTTCTTAAGCTCTATACTAACTTTACTAACACTAACATTGGCAAACTTGCCAATAAATTTGTTGATGTTATAAGAAGTTTGCTACAGACATCTAAGTTACATTTATTGCTGCATACACTCATATGTTGGTGGCTTAATTCCTTCAGAAATTGCATCTTACAATTGTATATTGTTCAAATGGATGAATGCTAAGGTTTAATGGTCAATTGTTGCATTTCTAAGCTCTAAAAGTTGTTGTTGTTACAAATTATTTACTGCTCTTATATCATTGCTTACTGCTGCAAATTTGTACCATCCATTTGCAACTTATATTGTCTAGTGTCTTTAAGAGGTATTAAATGCATGTTTGGACTTGGAAATAATCATATATAATATATGCTATAAAGTGTTCTTGCTCTGGGCAGGTACTCAAACAGCTTCATACCTCTTCCACTACCTTGACCTAGACCAATCTTTAGGTGATCAAGAGAGGGGACAGTAGGCTTGGCTACTATACTTTCTACTTTGATACCTTAAGGTCACCATGGAAGCCTCCCTTGTGGTGGACCTCTTCCATCACTAAAACGAGGGAAGTTCTTACTAAGGTGACAGTGGTAGGATCTCCCATTGTTACACAAGATTTGGGGACTTATGGTGGGGTTTTGCACAAGTACAAATCATGTGATAACATGCCCACGGGTAGTATTTTGGTATTCCAGTGTGAGTGGGAAAATTTACCAATTTTAGTAAATTTCTATTTTTAACAGGCATTGTTCTCAACAAGCATGCAGGTTAGCTATCAATGGTGGTGTCCGTATTCGGATTATGGTGGTGAACTTTGTTTTTCCTCTGTTCCTATATTTGTGGATATCACTGTTATTTTTAGCAGGTGACATGTTGTAGAAGAGCATGGTGACATTTGGCATCTTTGATGGTTTAGTATGTAATGTCCCCATTTTGGGACATTATAACTTTACAGAGTGTTATGCCTACCAGAGTAGCCAGATATGGGTGACAAAGAGTTCGGGAGATATTAAGGGGTTTTATTGGGCCCGACTTGCATTGTTCATCATCAAGATCCATTCCGCATAGCTTGGCTTTGGTTCCGTTGCATTCCGACGATTTCTGTAATTTTGAGTTATTATGGGTCGTATCTTAATTAAATTAACTAAGAAGATCATAATGGGCATATTACTTGGAGAAACCTCTTAGTGTAATAGCTCATCGGAATCGGGAAGAAGAGAACTATAGGATAAGATGATGAGAAGTGACTTTCAGTGGCCGGAGAAGCCATAAGGATGGATAAATCACTTTTTAGAGGTAAAATGGTTAATTAATTAATTAATTAAGTGATTTAATCAAGGAATAATAAAATAAAGTAAGTCACTTGGTGGGAAAAGGTCAACAGCAAATTAGGGTTTCGAGAAGCTATAAAGGAAGGGTAAAGGACCTAATTCCTCATTATGCATTGTTATGATTTGATGTTGAGAGTTCCTAGAGGAGGAAGAGATTCGACTTCTACTGTTTTGTGGATTTCTGGAGGAAACCACCACCATTGATCGGTTTCGGTGTTGAGAAACACACCCTAGCCCATCGGAGATACCATCCAAGTATTTCACTGTGTTATTCAGGAGTATCCAGTTTGCAATGTTGCGCAGCTCAGCCAGTGAGGGCGCAAGGTCAAATAGAGGGGTTGTGTAGCTGCACGACATCAGAGCTCGGATTGCAGTTTCCTTCCGACCCAGTTGAGATCCAGCCAGGGCGCATAGATTGAGCCACTTCCCATCAAATTCGGAAAGTGGAATCCTTCAGAGCGCATCATTCAACGATTTAGGGCTTAGCTCTTTTGGAAGAACAGTTGGGGTTATAGACGGAGCATCAAAGCAGATCTGGGGAAACCCTTTCGACCCAGTTCCGCATTTAACGAGGCGAACGTTTTGAGTCCTATAGCAGCCGATTCCGTTGGTGGAATCATTTGGGGCGCATCCAGAGAGCCTAGGAGGTGCGCAGACCCCCACGGGACGAGATCCGGAGCATCAGAGGCCAGATCTGTCATCCGACAATCACCAGTATCATTCTAGAGGCCAAGGCGCTTCTATTGGGACAGTTTCCAACTCATTCCGACGGGTATAACCTTCCGGACAAGTTTTTCAGTTTGTAGCGGTTACCGTGCTTCTCCGAAATCGTCGATTTTGTTGATCTATCTGTGCATGCATCAGATCTGCCTTCATCTTCTGATCACCGGTATTTTATGTTATTTGCTTGTATTCCAATGACGATCCATGAGATCTAACTGAAGACTATCTTCTATATTTCCAGTATTTCATTGTATTTCCATGCTTGAATCTCATAATACATATTATTGGGCGATTGATGTTCCTTATTTCCGCCTGCATCATATATATATTGTTTAAACCATAACATATAACATGCACATGCAACAACCACGAAACATCTCAAGAACATAACTAAAACGCATCCAGAAACCCCCAGTGTATCAGATCTATGAGACAGAACACTAGATCCGTAGTAGATATCCTGATCAGCTGGATCAGGGATATGTCAATGGTATCAGAGCTTTAGTCCTGCCAACCTGTGACTAAAGTCGATGAGTTCAACGGGTGACCCAGAGGGTC
Organism: Picea engelmannii; assembly: GCA_009831015.1. NCBI lineage: Eukaryota > Viridiplantae > Streptophyta > Pinopsida > Pinales > Pinaceae > Picea > Picea engelmannii. The sequence goes on along the minus strand of ML790762.1, from coordinate 25,837 downwards.
GTGAGCATGTGGGTGAAGAATATTGATTTTCCTCCTCTCCCTCCCAATTCTGAGGAAGAGGAAGAGGCACACAAGGAAGCCGAGAGAATGGCAGGGCGTGAGGCAGAGAGGATGTGGGGAGACAGATATGAGCGACCAGAGGGCAATGGTAAGGCCCCCATGGATCCAGAGGCAGTCTTCATGCAGGTTATCAGCGATATGTTAGCTAATCAGCAGGCCATGACTCAGTCCTTGGCACAGGTGGCTGATAGATTGGCCATAGTAGGCACCCCGGGCACACAAGCCCCACATACAGCACAGGGGAACTCAGGGGCAGGCAGTAGACCCCAGTCACCTACTCGCACATACGCATCTTTGAGTAGGATTCGCAGACCATTGTTCCGTAGTTTTCAGAGGGCACCACCAGCAGCAACACAGCAGTCGTTAGCACAGAGGTTGCCCACTCAAGCGGAAGACATTGCAGAGTACAAGAGGGAGTACGCAGCGTTGGGCCGTGACTTCCATCATGACATGACACTGGTAGAGTATTGTGGACTTAGGGTTAAGAACCATCCCAGAGAACCTCAGAGAAGAGGACAGCAACAGCAACAGGGGCATAACATGGATTTCATCTGAAAAGTTGGTAAACCCACCATACCTTCTTTTGACGGATCGTCTAAATGCATTGCCAGAGCTTGGGTACAAAAGCTAGCCATGTACAACAAGCGCAACCAGATGACCGAGATGGAGGCTAGTGACTCTTGCGCATTTGAGGGACAGTTGGAGGACAGGATGATAGTGCATGTCCTTCATCTTCTCCGTCAGGCAATGTTGAGGATTCAACACTTTAGCATAGTGGTGACACTTGTGAGGATTCATATGTGTTGGCACTTAGACATGATGAGATTAGGAGGTTGGATGACCTACCTATGGGTGTAGACAAGGCTTCCAGAAAGTCTTGTATGGAAGATGATGAGCTTCCTATGATGAGCAAGCCACATTTTTCATCTTCTCAGTCACCTATGCTAGCCACGACACATGAGGATATCAGTGGCATTCCTGATATGGTAGAGGAGCCTTGTGTGGGAGTTGTACACAAGGGACATATGGATCTGCAAACCCAGGAGGAGAGGTATGGCTTGGAGATAGTTGACCTTACACATACCTATCAGTATGAGGAGAGTTAGTCACCACTCTTGGAGATTCCATTGACGGACCAGGTTGTGGAGACCGACAGCTTGTTGGGACACTTACTCCTAGCATCGGTCTACAATGATGAGGATGCACTCCTTATTGGACGGGATGACCATAACACGTGTCTGGACACATCTGTATGGGATCCAGCCGCAGATGATATTAGTAGGGTGAGTGCACAGGAGGATACAGCTGCCCATACAGGATACAGTGCAACTCAGATGGGGGTCACAGTTGGTGATGGCGTGCAGTGGCATACAGAAGGACTCAGTAACACAGGGGACAGAGGGCAGTTCAATACATTATCTTTTGAGGAGTGTGTTGTTGAGGATTCCATTATAGACACTAGCAGTGAGAGGCATGAGGTAGCACCTCAACAGGGTTGTGATCAGGAGTCACGACACTTGACAAGACAGTTGAGAGTCAGTGAGGACATGATCATGGCAGCCACTAGATGCATTGATGATACACACACATTGGTGGTCGTGTATTGTTGGAGGGCCTCGATGGCACGGAATAGTTCAGATAGGGGACTAGCCATTGATGACTTCCATACACTCATGGAGAGAGTGATTGTGATGTGATGGATATAGATTACCTATTGGAGGTTGGCGCGATGTATCACAGGGCGCTGATGGAGAAGGAGGTTGAAGTGGACCGACTCACTCATGAGTGGGTGAGCACGCGAGGATTCTTGGAAGGCACACAAACAACCTTTCAAGAATCAGAGGCCAGATTAGAGGAGCTCCTTGAGGAGACTAGTCAGAGATCCACTATATCTATCTCAGTAGAGAGTCAGATACATCCTTCAGTTACATCATTAGAGGATATTGGTGGTTTGGCAGAGGAGCACCAGTGGCTGGAGGAGCATGAGGAGATGTACTTAGTAAAGCATGGAGATTCCTCTCCCTTGCAGCAGTATACAGATCTGGGAGATCACCTTCATCGTAGCAGCAATTGCGTGAGTTATGATGGATGGAGAATGATTGACCCTCAGTTTGTGGAGATACCTACTGTTGTACCTGATGGTTGGTGTTCAGTGATGAGTACAAACGATTATTTACCATGGGTGTCGGTGGATGAACTTTTGGTCAAGTCCTTGGGATTGACCAAATCATATGATACTTTCCAGTCCTACGGTGGGTTGCAGATATTTATGATAGCCTCTCCCGATACTTTTATCATTGACAGCAGCACAGGGGGAGCTAGACAGTTGCAGGGGACATGGAGAGTTGGTAGGCTGAAACCACCTAACATGAGTGTCTTGATTCATATAGCAGGATAGAGGTGGATCATCAGGGGCAGACAGTTGAGGCCCTGGACGTGATGGAGAGTATCCTAGGACATGGGACAGACGATATCTCCGAGTTTGCTACATATTCAGACTCTCATTGGGATGAGGGTGGAGGGCTTTCAACAGTTACCAGTAGGGCACATCAGCAGTTAGTGGGGATTGGAAGTGATGAACTTCCAAATTTGACATGGGATCTGAGAGTCCATTGGGTCAATAGTTTGTTTCACCTTGTGAGGATCCAGGAGTGGAGGGTCCAGTATGGATACTTTGAGCAGACATTCATGATCAGAGTAGAGCAGCATCGACATGATGGTCCCTGTCAGAGACTAGCATGGGACCCTGGGATTACAAGGTTGGGCATTTCATTGACTGATGGAGAGGAGTGGACATTTGCAAGGGGGAGTCACTTTGATTTTCCATTGAGTTTCAGTATTGGGGAGAGCACATCACTGGCTGGTGATTCATTGAGGTCTTGTAGTACCTCATTATGGCAGCAGCATGTTCAGTCGATGGGGGCCGTGTTGAGTTTGGTATGGTCTGGTAGGATAGACCCATTTCGGTTTGAGGCCATGTGTTATTTGCAGGAGACTCATGGTGTTGAAATGTTACAGAACTATACTCCACAGTGCATTGCAGTTCACATCTTGATATGGGATCCAGGGATTGGAGTGCTTGGTAGTTCAGTGTTTGATGGAGTTGAGTTTCGAGTAGAGTGGTTGCTTGGGGAGTTGACTAAGATTCTTTGGCCATTCATCATTCTACACATCAGGAGCATGTGGGTGTCATGTGTGGTGAGCACTTGGAGAGGCCACATCTTGAGGGGAGTCTACCTTGTGTCACATAGGTGGATATGGGACCCCGGTATCATATGTAGTTGGATTCAGTTATTGCTTGAGGACACGCAATATTCCATTAGGGAGGACTGTAATGTCCCCATTTGGGACATTATAACTTTACAGAGTGTTATGCCTACAAGAGTAGCCAGATATGGGTGACATAGAGTTCGAGAGATATTGAGGGGTTTTATTGGGCCCGACTTGTATCGTTCATCATCGAGATCCATTCCACACAACTTGGCTTTGGTTCCGTTGCATTCCGACGATTTCCGTAATTTTGAGTTATTATGGGTCATATCTTAATTAAATTCACTAAGGTCATAATGGGCATCTTACTTGGAGAAACCTCTTAGTGTAATAGCTCATCGGAATCGGGAAGAAGAGCACTATAGGATAAGATGATGAGAAGTGACTTTCAATGGCCGAAGAAGCCATAAGGATGGATAAATCACTTTTTAGAGGTAAAATGGTTAATTAATTAAGTGATTTAATCAAGGAATAATAAAATAAAGTAAGTCACTTGGAGGGAAAAGGTCAACAACGAATTAGGGTTTCGAGAAGCTATAAAGGAAGGGTAAAGGACCTAATTTATCATGCATTGTTATGATTTGATGTTGAGAGTTCCCAGAGGAGGAAGAGATTCGACTTCTACTGTTTTGTGGATTTCTGGAGGAAACCACCACCATTGATCGGTTTCGGTGTTAAGAGACACACCCTAGCCCATCGGAGATACCATCCAGGTATTTCACTGTGCTATTCAGGAGTATCTAATTTGCAGTGTTACACAGCTCAGCCAGTGAGGGCGTCAGGTCAAATAGAGGGGTTATGTAGTTGCACGAGATCAGAGCTCAGATTGCAGTTTCCTTTCGACCCAGTTGAGATCCAGCCAGGGCACATAGATTGAGCCACTTCCCATCAGATTCAGACGGTGGAATCCTTCAAAGCGCATCATTCAACCATTTAAGGCGCAACTCTTTTGGAAGGACAGTTGGGGTTATAGACGGAGCATCAGAGCAGATATGGGTAAACCCTTTCGACCCAATTCCACATTTGTCGAGGCCAACGTTTTGAGTCCTATAGCAGCCAATTCCGTTGGTGGAATCATTTGGGGCGCATCCAGAGAGCCCAGGAGGTGCGCAGACCCCCACGGGACGAGATCCGAAGCATCAGAGGCCAGATCTGTCATCCGACAGTCACCAGTATCATTCTAGAGGCCAAGGCGCTTCTATTGGGACATTTTCCAGCTCATTCCAACGGGTATAACCTTCCGGACGAGTTTTCCAGTTTGTAGCGGTTACCATGCTTCTCCGGAACCACCGATTTTGTTGATCTATCTGTGCATGCATCAAATCTGCCTTCATCTTCTGATCACCGGTATTTTATGTTATTTGCTTGTATTCCAGTGACGATCCATGAGATCTAACTGAAGACTATCTTCTATATTTCCAATATTTCATTGTATTTCCATGCTTGAATCTCATAATACATATTATTGGGCGGTTGATGTTCCTTATTTCCGCGTGCATCATATATATATTGTTTAAACCATAACATATAACATGCACATGCAACAACCACGAAACATCTCAAGAACATAACTAAAACACATCCAGAAACCCCCAGAGTATCAGATCTGAAGATAAAACGCATCCAGAAACCCCCAGTGTATCAGATCTATGAGACAGAACACTAGATCCGTAGTAGATATCCTGATCAGCTGGATTAGGGATATTTCAGTGGTATCAGAGCTTTAGTCCTGCCAACCTGTGACTAAAGTCGATGAGTTCAACGGGTGACCCAAAGGGTCGTGAGCATGTGGGTGAAGAATACTAATTTTCCTCCTCTCCCTCCTAGTTCTGAGGAAGAGGAAGAGGCACGCAGGGAAGTCGAGAGAATGGCAGAGCTTGAGTCAGAGAGGATGTGGGGAGACAGATATGAGCGACCAGAGGGCAGTGGTAAGGCCCACATGGATCCAGAGGCAGCCTTCATGCAGGTTATCAGCGATATGTTAGCTAATCAGCGGGCCATGACTCAGTCCTTGGCACAAGTGGTTGATAGATTGGCCATAGTGGGCACCCCTGGCACACAAGCCCCACATACAGCACAGGGGAACTCAAGGGCAGGCAGTAGACCCCAGTCACCTACTTGCACATACGCATCTTCGAGTAGGATTCCCAGACCATTGTTCTGTAGTTTTCAGAGGGCACCACAAGCAGCAGCCATTAGCACAGAGGCTGCCCACTCAAGCAGAAGACATTGCAGAGTACAAGAGGGAGTACGCAGCGTTGGGCCTAAATCTTTCTAGTCTTTTTCAGCAATAAATCTTGCAACCTTGTTTAATTTCTAAAGTACCTTGTAATTTATCTATCAACTACAAAGCAGGGTACTAAATCTATGTGTTGCAACAAATCTCTCTTTTCTTCAAGTATTTGTGCAAGTTGTTCTTTACAAAGCAGGGTATATTTTCATCTCTTTCAAGAAATGACAAAGTAATTGAACCTTGCTACTCTAATTAGGACAAATCTCTGAAGTAGTTAGCTTGATGTAAGGAAAACGCCTAAAAGTGACCTACGAAGTAAGGCGAGCCCTCTCGGAACCTGGCTTCCCACCCGTTTTGGACATCCAACACTTTTAGTGAGTTTATTGGTGAGACCATTTGGGTTTCGGTAAACTCTCCGCAAGTTCCAAGCAAAGAGCTAGCCTCCAAAGGGGCCAAATCTTCTCACTAACTGAACATCAATTTACCTTAATAAAATTTTCGATCTACATTGTCCACGACTCCATTTAAAGCACTGGTAATTGGTATATCTTTTATCTTATGTGAGCAATATTTATATTTATGCATTTTGTCTAACTTTTATGCTTAATCTTGCAGATCTTGTATCCTTTGATTTATGCATGTTTATGAGCAAGTACTTTATGATTATGATGATGATGATGAATGTTAAATGTTAATTGATCAGGTTTTATTTCAAGCAATAAAACTCCTAGACTTAAGTGCTTTTACTTTCTAGTTACAAAACCTTAGATTATTTTTATAGGGACTACCCCCCTTGGCTTCGCTAGGAGTTGGCCTAGACGGAGGAGTTGAGGATCAGGTGACAGCACCTTGACTCGAGACTTGCCCCCAAGGACACACCAAGTGGATTAAAGGTTTCTTCCACGTTACCCCAGGTGTGTATAAGGATGACAACATTTTTGGCGTCGTAGGAGGGGATAAACCTTTCTATTCCTGGATCACGACTTGTTTTTCCTTTTATTTTACTTAGTTTTCTTTTGATGCTTGTAGTTTATCAGAAATAGACTCAACCATCTAGAGACTCCACTTATTTCCAATTTAACTAAGTATTCTACTAGGAGGAACTCAGAAGGCCTACTTAACCTCATTCCTAAACCTGAAAAGGTTTATCGAAGGAGGTTAGCCAAAGCCTCTTATCGTAGAGTCATTTAGGAACATAGTCCATTTCTGATATTCACCTGCTCTTTGTCAATAAAAGCTTTATTTCAGAAATGGCTATATATGATAAATGTGACTTTACTGCAATTAATAATTATCCGCATGCTCTCCCTGAAAAAGCCATAGAAAAGCTACCTAGTTTCCAGCATAATAATGTTGTCTCAACTAAAATGCACATTAAGTCTTTTATGAGATGTACTAACAAATGGTGTGCACCTCATGATTATGAGGATGTCAAGATGAAATTATTTGTTTTATCCTTAGAAGAAGATGCTTTAGATTGGTATGAAGATATGCTTGACAACAAATTCAAAAGGCTCAAAGATCTTACAGATGCCTTCATAGAAAGTGGGGGGAAAAGAAAGATCATCGTCAGTTGTTAGCAGCCCTTAACTCAGTCAAAAAGAATGAAAATGAAACAATGGACGAGTTTAATAAAAGATTCAACGAACTTGTCTCTAGCATGCACACTGACATCAAGCCTCCTAATGATGCTATTCTAATCTATTATGTCGAGGCCTTTGGAGGGGAAATGAGATACCAGCTTAGAGATAAGGAACCCCTCAACCTCAAGTCAGCTCAAGAAATAGCAATCAAAATAGATAAAAACATGCAAGCTTCAGGCAAGTCCAACATTCCTAGTTTCAGTAGAGGCAGTACTTCTAGGCAAACAAAGACTAAGGACAAGGCTGCGGCTGCAGCTCCCGAAGATAAAGACCCGAATTTCGACCCCCTAAAGGTCGTTACTGAGATGGTCAAACGAATGGAAGCTACCCATGCTACATAGCTTAGTGCCATGCAAAATAGGTCGATAGCAATGGAGAGGTCACAAAACAAGAGGTTTCAAGTTTCAACCTAGACCAAATAATGATAGGTGGCAGAGAAAAGGTCCCCCTCAAGACCAAAGGCCACCTAATCAACTAGAGTCCAATAATGTGGTTCATGAAGAAGCACCACCTTTCTACAAAGCTTGTGAAGACTTTCATGAGGAGTCTACCTGTCCAGTATTTTGTCAGATTAATGAACAAGGCCTTCCTCAAGCAAATAACTATGTAGGTCAGCCTAGAAATACCAACCACATCAATAATTTTGGTGAAACTCATCCTCTATCTATGGACTATTGGCTTCAAATGCAAGAGAGGAGTGAGCAGGCAAACAAAGTGGTTGAGGAATATGATAATGTGACTAAGTTATATGGTCACAAACCTACAGATGAGCAGATCTTAGAGATAGCAAGGCACAGAGGGATAGTCTACCAGAGGAGGGGGAAAGAAGGAACTAGCAACTCTCAACCCAACTTTCCAAAGGTAACTACTCCTACACAAACTCCAATTGCTAATCTAAATGTTGATTTAGGTAGTTGGATAGCAAATGCAAAGGTATTGGTTTCAGTGTCAGATCTCCTAAAAATTCCTTCACAGAAAGAAAAGCTTTTGCAAGCTATAGATACTCCAAGCAATAAAGTTGTTTCCAGTAATAAAATTGTTCCAAGTAACAAATTTTCTCCAAAGGAGCAAGAAAAGGTTAAGGAACAACATGAAGATCCTCTAGTGGTCTTAACTAGCAGGGATAGGACTAAGGAAGAAAATCCTCCTTTCTTTGTCTCACTAGAAATAAATAATCAATGGCTACACAACTGCATGTATGATTCAGGGGCTTCATCAAACATTATCACCAAAGGGATTATGCAAAGGTTAGGTCTAAAAATCACAAGGCCTTATCAAAATCTGTGTGCCATGGACTCAAGAGAAATAGAAACACACGGAATAATCATAGATCTCCCAGTCAAGCTATCCTTCCATCCTAACTTTGCATTCAAGATGGATGTCCTTGTTATAGATGTGCCAGATGCATGGGGGATGCTCTTATCTAGAAAATGGGGAGCTCATATGGGTGGCTGCTTAAACATGGATTTGACTTTTGCTACTATTCCATACCCTCCTCCCTCAACTGAAAGTTTCAGACTCTTTAGGGAAACCGAAAGGAAGTATCACATAGAAGACCCTAAAGAGAAATTTAATGAGTTCTTATGCCAAGTGTCTGATATGGGTGACTTCTCCATATGTTCAAACTTCTTAGCTCCAGCTCAAGAGAAATTCAAAGATGAAAAAGTTAGCAATAAATCTTGGAAAATGAATTTTGTTGGAGCCCACTCTAGATTAGGCAAAGGGGTAAGCATTGTTTTAAAATCTCCAATAGGAAAGACTTACAATTTTGCATTCAGACTTGAGTTTGATGCAACTAATAATCTGGCTGAGTATGAGGCACTTTTGCTAGGCTTTGAAATCGCTAAGGACATGGGTATCAAAATTCTCAACATAAAGGGTGACTTAGACTTAGTGATTCTCCAAGTGAAGAACAAGTATGCATGCAAAAGTGAGAGGCTTAGAAGATACAGAAATGCTATATGGGATACCATGGAATTCTTTGATGCCATGGACCTCATTGCTATCCCTAGAGAACAAAACAGCTTGGTTGATAGTCTAGTTGTAGAAGCTTCTACCCTCCAACCCTCAGAAGATCTAATGAAAGGTGAAGGTAAGTTGGAGATAATATTCAGGCCATCTATCCCAGATAATGTTGACCATTGGCGGGTTAGGTTTTCAAGGATGATGAACAAATTCTAAGGTTCATCCATAACATACAAGAATTCTCAGATTTTAATGTCAGCTACAAAGAGGAAGGCAAGGAATATGTTGAAGAGGATAATCCCATTAAAAATCCAGTCCCCAGAGGTATAGTTGCCCTAGAAGAAATTTTTGACAAGCATGACATGTACAAAAAGAAAAAAGAAACAATAAAGCCTGACAAATATATTGAAATCAACATTGGGACAGAAGAAGTCCCAAGGATGATAAAAATTGGAAAAGGAACCACAAAAAAAGAAAGAAAGGAATTGATCAGTTTAGTCTGAGAGTATAGGGATGTGTTTTCTTTCACTTATGATGAACTTAAAGCATACAAAGAAAATGTGTTTCAACACACTATCCCCCTCAAGGATGACACAAGACCTTTCAGACAAAAACTTAGGCGAATAAATCCTAAGTTGGCACCTCTAGTTCAAGCCGAGCTCAAAAAGATGTTGGATGTTGGAATCATTGCTCCAACCAAACATTCATCTTGGTGCTCCAATTTAGTTGTTGTCAGAAAAAAGAATGGGGGGATAAGATTATGTATTGACTTTAGAAACTTAAATCTTGCATGTATTAAAGACAACTATCCCCTACCCAACATGGAGACCCTACTTCAAAGGGTAACTGGTTCCAAGATTATGTCCATGTTGGATGGCTTCTCAGGCTATAACCAAGTTTTGATGAGGAAGGAAGATTAGAACAAAACTGCCTTCACCACACCTTGGGGCACTTTTGAATATCTAAGGATGCCTTTTGGCCTACTTAATGCAGGTGCCACTTTTTAGAGAGCCATGGATTTTGCCTTCCATGAACTAATGGGCAAAATCATAGAAATCTACCAAGATGACTTAACAGTGTTTTCCAAGAAAAGGTCAAATCACATAGGTCATCTCAGACAGGTTTTTGAAAGATGCCAAAAGTATGATATCTCCTTGAACCCAGCTAAGTCCATCTTGGGTGTTGACGAAAGCAAGATGCTAGGTCACATTATAGCATAAGATGGGGTAAAAATGGATCCTGAAAGGGTCGAAGCCATACAAAAGGTTCCTTTACCCCCAACCAAGAAAGCCCTTCAATCCTTTCTTGGACAAATAAACTTCGCCAGACGGTTCATACCTAATTTAGTTGAGTTAATGAAACCACTCCTTAAGTTATTAAAGAAAGATGCTAAGTATGAGTGGACAGAAGAAGGAAAGATTGCTTTCAAAACTATTAAGGATGCAATTGGCAAATCACCAGTGCTAATTAGTCCTGACTATTCAAAAGATTTTCAAATCTTTTCCTTTGCTTCTGAGGACACTATTGCAGGGGTTTTGCTCCAGAAGAATAATGAGGGTCAGGAGCAACCCATTGCTTTTATGAGTAAGGCATTTCAAAATTTAGAGCTTAACTATACTAGTATGGAAAAGCAAGCATATGCCTTAGTCAAATCTCTCAAACACTTCTGAGTCTACATAGGATACTCAAAGATTGTGGGGTATGTCCCTCACGCAGCAGTAAAAGATATCCTCGGACAACAGGATTGCTTGGGAGATAGAGGAAAGTAGGTTTCAAAGATTCAAGAATATGACTTAGAGATTAAACCCACTATGTTGATTAAAGGTCAAGGTTTAGCTCAAATGCTCACTAAAGGAAATGAACAAGTGTTGGACTTAGTATGCCAAAACAATCAAACTAGGCCAACCTTGTCATCAGAGCTTCAGAAATTAGAACAACACCAATGGTATGCAGATATCATCTACTTTCTCTCAAATCTTACTTGCCCAAGTCATTTGATTGGTCACAAGAGGAGGGCTTTAAGGTTGAAAGCAGCAAAGTATTGTATCATTCAAGACGGCTTGGGGTTGAAGAACCCCGATGGAGTGATACTCAGGTGTGTTGATGAGCTAGGGTCCAAGAGACTTTTGGTTGACTTCCATTCAGGATTTTGTGGTGGACACTTTGCGGCTAAAACTACCGCCCACAAAATCCTCAGAGCAGGTTATTATTGGCCGACCATTTTCTCAGATGTACACAAAATGGTCAGGGGTTGTCAGCAGTGTCAGCTATTTTCAGGGAAGCAAAAGCTAGCAACCTTGTCTCTTCAGCCTGTGGTTGTCGAAGCTCCTTTTCAGCAGTGGGGGCTTGATTTTATAGGTCAGTTCAAAGACAATTCAAGTAATGGTTATACTTGGATAATTACAGCCAGTGACTATTTCACTAAGTGGGTAGAAGCAATACCCACTAAGTATGCAACCGACAAAGTGGTCATGGATTTCCTTGAAGATAGGATAATCACTCGGTTCGGTGTGCCCACAAAGATTACAACAGATAATGCCAAGGCCTTCAGTTCCACAAATTTATCTTCTTTTTGTTTTAAGTATGGCATTGTGTTGTCCCACTCTTCAAACTATTATCCCCAAGGTAATGGTCTTGTTGAATCCAGCAATAAAAACTTAATGAATATTCTCAAGAAAACGGTAGGGGATAATAAGAGGTCATGGGACAACAAGATAAAGTTTGCATTATGGGCGGACAAAATAACCAAAAAGAGTTCCACCGGTAAAAGCCCCTTTGAGCTTGTCTACGAGCTTGATGCTACTTTGCCAGTTCACCTAAAGCTTCCAGTGTATCAATTTGTTCAAAAGTATGGTCTAGATGAAGACTTCCAACAAAACAGGATTGATCAGTTGATAGAGTTAGACAAAATCAAACGGAAAGCATTGGATCAGAGCATAAAGAATCAGAACAAGGTAAAGAGGACTTTTGACAAGTCTTCACGGCAGAGAGTTTTTCAGGAAGGGGACACAGTCCTTATTTGGGACAAAAGAAGGGAAAAGCCAAGGAATCACGGGAAGTTTGACAGCTTATGGGCAGGTCCATACATCATACAAGGTTCAGCTGGCAGAAATTCATTTTATCTAAACAGGTTGGATGGTGAGAATTCGGCCCTTCCAGTGAACGGCCAACTTCTCAAGCTTTTCTTCACAGAGGTCATCTGATGCCCATGGGGGCATCTACTGTATCATACTCTCTAACGCTTATCTTTTGTATATTATGCTTTATGGTCGTTTTTCAGTCCAGAGTATCATGTAAACCCCTATTTTCCATCTTTCGAGACAAAAAAGTGATTATTATCACTAAAAAATCAAAATTACTCGAAAATTACGGAAAAGGGGTAATTAAATTCATTTCCTAAATTTTAGGAGAACTGGGGAACATGTTTGAAACATGTTTTTCTCCTGTCCCCAGTCAACTGGAAGCCTAGGCGAGTTAAGCTAGGGTGATGGCCACTTGATTGAGGTGATGTGGACTTGGGGGAGATCCCAATGAGGGAACTCGACCCTACCTACCTATGTGGCGCATTCTAGAGAAAGGGCGCACATCCCAATGTGCCCACACATTCCTAAACTACCTATTCACTCCACCTCACCCCACTCTCACCTCACTTCACTCCACTTCCACTCCCCTTCACCCCACACATCTCCTACCCACTCCACATCACTCCCCTCATCTCCCACGCATCTATCCCTTCACTAATGCGCCACTCCCCTTTCACTCACGCATTCCTAAACCCTAATGCGCATTGCCTCTTTGGAATTGTTATCTCCTTTGCTATATAATCAAGGTCGACCTCTCCCATAAACTAGTTCGGTTTTGGGCAAGCATTGTATCATTGTTGAATCTTTCTTTGGAATAATAAAGACTTTGGAGCTCATCTTTGGTGTGTGGACTCAAATGTGTGGATGAATGTTGGACTTACATGAGGTGATGTTACATTAAGTTTTTGCATTTGTCTATTGCTACTTGGCTGATCATAGGGATACTATTATATAGATGGAGTAAGTTATTTAGTTTGTTTACTACTTAATTTACTTGTTAATCTATACTTAATATTTCATTGCATGTGTGTTTCTGTTCAAACTAATATGCTCTTGAAGTTTTTTGTGTAGAAAAACACCAAGTACAAGGATTTGCAAGTATTTGTGTTGCATGTAGGATCAACCTCTTGGAGAGGCAAAGGAGCTCAGTTGCATCCTTTGTTTGTCTAAAGGATTGCTTAAAGAATACATTCTCCCTCTTCCTCGCATCAAAGGGACCCCATAGCCCAAGTGTTCCAGGCTCAAGCGGAAACTCCAAAATTTGATAAATTTAATTCCCCTCTATATTTTCTTTGGTTGCATGTTGCTTAGATTAGTTTTAAAGTTCAAATTTGATATCCAAAGGCTGCATGCATTTACTTTCTAGATCTAATTGTAATTTTGTCAATCTAAAGAGGTAGATTTAGGTCCTTTTTTTAAAGCAATTTTGGTCTATTTTTCTCCAGATTTTAGACTAGTCTTTTGCTTCGTTTTACTTTCAAGATCAAGCTAATTAACTGCCATATGTTTGCTGTTTTATGACAGAAAACAGAGACAATTAAAAGAGCCTAAGTCTAGTTCATATAAACTGTCCCAAAAGTCTAAAAAATCTCGATTTTGCCTTAGAATTTTTTCCGAAAATTTTAATAAAAAAAATTTAGTTTTAAAACTTATTTTCATCACTTTATAATATTCGTTACTTGTTGTTTTCTTGCAGCAATAACAGGTCCAAGAGGAGATTCTGCCAAATTTTGGCAAAATCAAGGCTCCCGGAGCACCCTGGGGGGTTTTAACTTCATCAAACGAGGTTTTCTTTTCTTCTTCTTATTTCTTGTATTTTCTTTAATGATCCAGTTATAAGGATCCTTCTTCTTCCTTAAGAGCTAAAAGTTCAAAGAAAACCTTTGTTCTCTGTTGTAATAGTCTAATAAAAGCAGGCCCTTTGTGCCCAGTTTCTCCATCCCCATTAGGGGGATTTGTGTTCTTGGTTTGGTTTCTTTATCTTGTGATTGATGCATGTTTAAAATCTCTTAATCAAACACACAAGTCAAGTACATCGAATACACAATAAACACTCATAATTTCATGCATGCTAATTAACGGAATCCTAAATCTCTTATGCATGTTTAGTTCAGTTTGCTTCAAGTATTTTTCAGCAATAAATCTTGCAGCCTTGTTTAATTTCTAAAGTATCTTATAATTTATCTCTCAACTACAAAGCAAGGTATTAAATCTATGTGTTGCAACAAATCTCTCTTTTCTTCAAGTATTTGTGCAAGTTGTTCTTTACAAAGCAGGGTATATTTTCATCTGTTTCAAACATTACAAAGTAATTGAACCTTGCTACTCTAATTAGGACAATCTCTAAAGTAGTTAGCTTGATGTAAGAAAAACGCCTAAAACTGACCTGCGAAGTAAGGCGGGCCCTCTCGGGACTTGGCTTCCCACCCGTTTTGGACATCCAGCACTTTTAGTGAGGTTATTGGTGAGACCATTTGGGTTTCGGTAAACTCTCCGCAAGTTCCAAGCAAAGAGCTAGCCTCCAAAGGGGCCAAATCTTCTCACTAACTGAACATCAATTTACCTTAATAAAATTTTCGATCTACATTGCCCACGACTCCATTTAAGGCACTGGTAATTGGTATATCTTTTATCTTATGTGAGCAATATTTACATTTATGCATTTTGTCTAACTTTTATGCTTAATCTTGCAGATCTTGTATCCTTTGATTTATGCATGTTTATGAGCAAGTACTTTATGATTATGATGATGATGATGAATGCTAAATGTTAATTGATCAGGTTTTATTTCAAGCAATAAAACTCCTAGACTTAAGTTCTTTTACTTTCTAGTTACAAAGCCTTAGATTATTTTTATAGGGACTACCCCCCTTGGCTTCGCTAGGAGTTGGCCTAGACGGAGGAGTTGAGGATCAGGTGACAGCACCTTGACTCGAGACTTGCCCCCAAGGACACACCAAGTGGATTGAAGGTTTCATTCACGTTACCCCAGGTGTGTATAAGGACGGCAACAAGTCACACACATTGTTTTCAGACCCTGTATGATCCGGCTCTCAGCCACACATTTACCAAATTTACAAAGTTTATTTGATCCCTAGGTCTATGAGCAAAAAAGCAAGCCCTTGGTCATTAAAAGTTAAGAATTACAAATCAAAAACCCTTGCACAAGCGTTGTCAATCTATCTGAAGTTGCCATTATTATTTTTTTGAAGAGTGTCAATGTTCTACTATGAGTTATCAATTTCAAGAAAAAGTGCATTGAGGCTACATTGTTGCATGTAGAACCATCGCACAAGAAGAATAGATAAACAATACAATTTCACTACCAGGCAATCATAGTAATAAATCATCAACGAAAGATTATGCTTCTTGTTGGATGAGCCACTAGAGCAAAGGGCATATTCTTGTGGTCAATCACGTGTTGCAAATTGGCACAATAGAAACCATGACAGTGGGGAACACCTTTGTATTACAGTGCATGCGTAACCACCATCAGAACTGAGTTGTCAGAACAATATACAAAGTCAAAAGTCCAAGAGTTTACTCTATGTAACTGTCACCATCAGCCAGTGACACGAATTCCTGTCAAACATCTACTAAGCGGGTACCTCAAGCATGCTGCTCAATAATCTTGTATGCCATATAAATCAAGAGGACATAAGGATTCGTCCATCAATGATTTGTCCGATATTCAAAATTTACAAGATAATAAGGTGTCAATGTGCTACGGGAGTAGAAAGGTGCCATCACTTTAGAATAAGTCGCAACCCTTACCATATTTTACTTTAGTGGTAATCAATATTTATATCCATTGGCATTATTGGGTTAAAAGAATCAAATCCATGACCTTTATTAAGAGTTGTATGCCATATTAGTAAGACAGGAATTATATGGGTTAAAAAAACCTTTACAAATAATCATTTTAAATACACGTGGGGGAAACAAGGTCTAAGAGTGAAGTTATTCCTTGCATTGCAAATTACATTGGAATACAGTTAAGATTAATCATAAAACCCTATTATTATAAGATAAAAGTTTAAAAGGGCATATTTGACTAAAAGATGTGTGCACTTTGTATATTTCTAAGGACGCCATTTTTAAGCAAATTAATATGAAGTCTTAAGTCAGGTTGAAGAATATTCTTTTGTGCCCATCAAAACCTAATGAATAATATTGAAGTGGGTCCTTTGTATTTCCTACAACCATTTTATATAAAAATACTTATTAAAAGGATCTACATATATAGCAACCATGAAGTACTTACAATGCGAACTAGAGTATTACCAAGAGAACAATAAAAAATTATAAATTGGGAATGAAAAGGAAAATGTATTTTAGGGCTTAGCAGAGGAAAATAATTATCTCTTGAAAAATCATAATAAGGAGTTGATCACACAAATCAAGGAATTAAAAATTGAGAACAATTTCAATCAAAAACTAGAAGAGGAAAATCAAGATCTCAAGAAGAAATTTGACAATAGATTACTAGAGAAAGATGAAGAATTTCTTGCCTAAAAGATCACAGTAAAAAACTGCTTGCACAAATCAAGCAGTCAAAGGATACGAGTAATGTGTTCAGAAGTTGGAACAAGAGAATCAAGATCTCGAGAAGAAATTATCAGAAAAGAATGAAGAAAATTCCCACTTAAGGAACCTTAATCAAAGGTTGCTCAAACAAATCAAAAGGTTAAAAGATGAGATACCAGAAAATCAAGACCTTAAAAATAAAGTCGACAAGTTAGAGACTAATGAAGAACTTGTGCGTTTGAAGGTTCATAATCAAAGCTTAGTCACACAAATTAAGAAGCTAAAGAATTATAAGAAGTTGCTACAAATCAAGTTCGAATAACTTACCAGGAAAGAAGCATCAATTAATAAAGAAACAATGACCAAACCTATGGAACTAGAAAACTCTTCAAACGTAAAAATCCAAGTCGTGGAGAAAGGAACCAATACAAATCCAATCAACCTCACAACTCAGAAAGATGAAAATCGACTTGAAGTAAGGATATTTTCAAATGTTGCACAAACAATAGAAATTCCAAGTATCTCTACCAATATCAATAAAGCAGCACAAGTGTCCAAAGAAGACTTACTTCCAAAAGTGAAACAAGAAAGCACTACAAATATGGTAAGTAAAGTTCATGTTACAAGGATGCCTTACCCACATCCTAATCACAAAGGCCAATATCTTAACCAATCATTATATCAACATCGCTCTGAACAAAAACAATTGACCTATAATCCAATGAGTGTCGATGCCAGTGCAATTAAGCCTCATAATAAAAATCAATCTTGGGAATCCTATAAGTGTAATGTTCCACAAAGGATTGAATTAGGGTGCAAAAACCCTCTTATAGTTCGACAATCCTGCTCCGCGCTTAGAAGATCATATCATCTTGTATCGTCAGCCACTACAGCTACAAGATTAGAGAACCGTGAGACCACATCACAAGCCCAAACAAGAGATAAGTCTTTCCATAAATATGCTTTGAGGCCAAAGCATTTCTAAAAGGGAAGATAATGTAATGTACATAATATATACATAGCATCAATTAAATAAATAAATAATAATTAATAGTAAATGAAAGAACACATCCTATTTAGAAGACATGACCTAACGAAACGACATGTCCCATCAACCTCATGACCAATCAATGGGTATATATATTGTCACGAAGGTCATTGTAAATCATATCATTCATCTATCTTATTCATTGTTTTATATATATTTTTCCTTTATGGATTTTTGTTTACTATCCTTATGCAGGATATTTCTACTGTAAATGAACTTTGTCCATTTCATGCACTTCTTTAAGAGGTTGGAGACCTATGTATCTTGGTGGCTGCTTCTTAAGCTGCACACATGAAGGTTGGTTGCTTGCTTGAATGATGGCTCACCTTAGAGGAGGAGCGTTGGGCATCTTGGAGGAGGGTATTGAGCCCTCGATGGCATGGGGACACTTGGTTGCTTGCATGGAGACTTGTACTTGACTTGAGGATGCTTGGGTGGAGGAATGATCATGTGTGTGAGTAAGCTTTCCTATCTGACAAGGCTTACAGACAGAGTCATATGGCTTTGATATCTTCGGAAGATCTTTTACTGCCCCATTGTTTTTGAGCTTGATTATG